>JANZLF010000004.1:30052043-30068730 GCA_026546835.1 Erythroxylum foetidum
CTTATAAATAAATTACAAAATAATGATTAAAACTTAAGAATAAGTTCAATCTAATTAATTGATAATGAACTCAAACTACCTACCAGGAGTCCTTTCTATTCCTTTTTTGCTTTTTGTGGAGAATGAGTGCTTCAAGTTAGGAGGACAATTGCGGGCTATTACAAGTTTATGATATAAAAAATATAAATTATTTTTCAAATACGATTCTTTTTCAATTCTATAATGATATTCAAATTAAATTCATAAGACAAAATAATAATAAAATAAATAGTTCCAACTCTAATTTTAAATTCTTCAAAAATACATTAATAGAATTAATTATTCTAATTATCTGTTAGCAACATCTTCTTAAAAATAAACAAAAAGAAATATTATATTCTAAATATTTAGGGGAAAAACATATAATCATATTTTTCTTGATAGAATACATTTAATGTTTGAGAATATGCTTACGAAAGCATAATAGTATTTTAAGAGTTCATTAATTATCATAATAGATGAGAACAATTGGACGATGGTACATTCCATATATAAATCGATGATTATTTTTTCCTTTGGTAAATAATATTATAGAATATGCAACCATATATTTAGGAATAAATCAAATCAAAATTTGTCCTAATTGTCTAATTCTATACACTAATTTTTGCCTTTTTGATATTCAACTATTTATATTTTATTGTATCTTTGGTATAATATAGGAATGAAAAATACATTTTCTTTTAAAGCTTTTTCATGGTATCAAAGCCCAATAAAAGCTCAAAACATTCAATTCTCATAGTCACCACTTCTCCGATTGAATTTGAATTTAAACTAAAACTATACAATAATGAACTACCTACTTTGACAACCATAAATGGAGCCATTGATTCAAAGTATCAACATGGCTCATCACCTTATTTAAGGCAATGAACCACTTAGTGAAACAACAAAGGATGATAGTAAAACTAAATCAAATCCTAACTATGTCATCTGGAAAAGAAATGATGGTCTCCTAGTAGAATTTTTATTGAGAGACATTGACATTGATGTTCTAGTCCCTCTAAAAAATATTAGCTCAACACAAAAGGTATGGAAATCCATCAAAGAGCAAATTCTTTCTACTATGATAGCAAAGGAAATGGTTTGGAATGAAACCTTGATGTCCTTGAAAAATAAAAATCTCTCTCTTGATGAATATATCAAAATTTTAAATGTTGTGTGATAGCTTTGTGGCCATCAAGAAACTTATGGATGAAATGAAGAAGGTGTTTTAATTAGCTAGAAGTATTAGGCTAAACTTTCATGACTTCAAAACTATCATGCTCATAATGCGTCCATAGCCTTCCTTCCAACATTTTGTGTCAACTCTATAAGCTTATAAACAAATGCATTATAGCAATGACAATGACTAAGATAGTTTACTTCAACATGACAAGCTTTCATTAAATAAAGGGTGGAGGACATAGCAAAATTAGTGGAAGATTCAACTCTCATAACAAAAGGGTTCAATTTTATAGCTTGCTCGAAATAATTCCTATATCATTCAAACAATGGAAATACATGGCAACTAACAATTAATGGCTAGAATCATAACAAACAATTGAAAGAACTAGTAACTTGCCAAATAGGTGACAAGATCAATCACTCTACAATCAAATGTTGGAATTGTTTTGACCATTCTTTCCAAGCTAAAGATTAGCTTCATAAAGCTTTTTTCCATAATGAACGTTAAGCAAAATGATGACCTAAACTTGTATACAGAGTCAAAAATAACCACACATATATGGTAAATTATCCAAATAAGCTCACCAAAATTAAAAGATATAAAGGTCCAAACACTATTTTTGTTGGAAATGGTGAAAGTCTTAATGTTTCTCATACTGGTGAAGGAAAAATTAAAACTAACAATGGAACCTTAAACCTTAAAGATGTTCTTATTATTCCTCGCGTTAAAAATAATCTTTTATTTGTAGAAAAATTGACTAAAGGTAATGCATGTAGTATTACAATCAATGCTAGTAACTTTTCTGTGAAGTAATAACAGTGCAAAACTTTAGCTAAAGGGTGCTAATAGCTACTTCATGTTTAGTTCAAATTTTTTAAAATTAATTAAAGTTACTATACTGCAAGTATACGAATTATATAAAAATAATATAGTAAGGTATCAATCCCTTGGGGATTGGTTAGTTACCTTGTAATTCACATTGACTTTTGTTTGAGTAAACCAAATAATGAGATATTGAAATTGCAAAAATGCACAATTTAAAGGCTTGCAAACACACTTCAAAATGTAACAAAAATAAGAACATAATTTTGGTTTAGAGAATCAAATTATAACGGCTAGGTTCATTCTCTCCATACCGTATAATTCCTCACTTTGGTAATGTAATCATGCTTAGTCCTACGCATTATAATGTACTGGCCCTTTCTCTCTCAATAGTCGAACCAATTAAGCTCAAAATAATGATTAAAGTTCAGTATGTAATCTCTCAACCTACACTTTTTACTTAGCCGTTAAGCGGATATGAAGTAACATATTGGAAAGCCATCAAAACATCCAAGATCTCTCTCTAAATGTCATGTTAGGTTGATGTGTAAATTGTTATCAAGGCTGCCCACTCTCATGGTACATCCAAACTGATTTTCTAACTCCATTTCTCAATGTAAGCACTACATATGAGTCCACGTATAATAAGCATTAAAGCAAACCATACACTAATCTAAAATGAGTTTATACATAGTTATGGTAAGAATAACCTCAAAATCTACTTAGAAATCCATTACAACCATCAACAACATCCTCACAAAAAGTCCATACATCTTCTCCATACAATAACTAAAAAAGACAAGAAAAGATAGAATATAAGGCTTATGGGTTGAAAAAAAGTTGGAACTTGGTGTGGTAGCTTTGAGATCTCTTAAAATCACTTGATTCTCCTTGAAAATCCACAAAAAAAGTGTCAATCTTCCTCCTTTTTGTGTGTTGCACGACCCACCTCTCCTTTTAGGGTTTAAAATGGGGTTTTTATACCCTTTGGGTGCTTAATCCAACTTAGGATAGATGTAAAGCATGCTAGATATGCCAGCTCGAAAGTTGGAAAATTCCAGCTTCTACCTAGGGAATTCCAGCTTTCTCCTTTGATACATACATCAAGACCACATGTAAGTAAGTTGATAATCAACACAAAAAAGGTCCATATCATGCCCAAACATTGACATATAACTGTGCAAGATATATATGCATCAAAACACATTAAAAGCATGCAAAACCTAAGCTTTAAAACCGTCATTTATAACCAAATGTGTAATTTATCGTATACAATCACATAGACATGCAAGTTATATGAAAATAACATGAAACTTGGGCTAAACGTCATAGTATGTATACTAAATATACACATAAATGACTTTGACAATCCTATAACAAATATCACTTATCAGGTACAATCCTAAAACTTTTTATACTTTAGATGATAATTTACAAACTTTTATTGGATTAATAAAAGGAGCACCTCAAAGTATTTGACACAAACAAATAGGAAACCCTATTCAAATTTTTTTAAAACTTTGCACTCCATAAACTTGATTAATGTCTCTAGTTTAGACAAAACTCAATCTATTTGTGTCAACTATCAAATGGGGAAAAGTTGTAAAATAAATTTTACTACATCAAATAAAATTTTAGAATTTCTTTTAGAAAATTGCATTGTGACTTGTAGGGTCATGCCCCCTTCTTTCATGTCAAAACTTCAAATATTATATTATTTTATTGATGATTACACCTGCTATTAGTTGGTTATTTGCTTTAAAACAAAATTATAATTTTTATGAACACTTTATTAAATTTTAAAAACAAGTTGAAAATATTTACAAAAGAAAAATAAAAATCTTTCAAAGTGATGTTGAAGGAGAATCCAGTTCAACATCATTTGAAAATTACTTGTAAAATTGTGGTAAATATCATCAATTTTCTTGCCCTTACACTCTCAAACAAAATGGTATTGCTAAAATAAAACATCATCACATCGTAGAAAATGGCCTAAGACTCTTATTTTAATCTTATATTTCTCTTAAACTTTGGATTGCTGCTTTCCTTACGACCATGTTTTCTATTAATATAAAGTCTTCATTTATACTGCATATGAAAAATCTTTCTTATAAGTAAGATCCTGACTATATGAATTTAAGGATTTTTAGCCGTAAGTCCCATACTTAAGAAATCATGGAAAGAACAAATTTTCCAAGAAGACATATCCTTGTGTTTTCATTGGGTCTAATTAAATACATAAAAGTTATTGATGCCTCTACTATCTTATTAACAAATTTATATTTCTCTCTATGTCACTTATATTGAAAATATTTTCCTTTTTGCTCCTACACAAGAATCTATCTCTCAGGAAAATTTAAAAGTTACCACCTTTCTTAATAAGATTGAATGGCTAGATCATTTAAAACATAGGGAAAAATATACCACTTGTAAAGGAAATGAAGCTTCAATGCAAAAAGGGATTGTATGAAAAAATTGTGATCTCCCTAACAATGCCACCAAGGATCTTACAACTTACATTGAAGATGGGATTGAACAACTTATCTATATTAATCACAATTTAGAAGAAGAATTTACTTGCATAGTGGCATCTTCTAAGGAAAAGTAAATGTAAAGCAATGAAACAAAAAATCAAACTCAAACACTTGACTCTACCAATAAGGAAATATCTCAACATGACTTAGAAGGAAAAGAACAAAAAAATAGTAAAAAAGGATGATCACGCCTTTACTTAAAGAGCATTTGATTATCATATATCACAACATATAACTACTTTTTACTTCAATAATTTACCATATTTAAGTCATAATTTAACAATTGAGATACCTTTCTCTAATGTAGGTCATGTTTGAGCATCTTAAGGAACCATTATGATCACTAGGTCAAAATTAAAACAACATCTAGAAAGATTCACAACTTGCATTGGAAATAATAAAAATTCAAAACAAATGCAACAATGTAGCTTTTATCATATGCATCGATGTTGATTTCCCTAAATCTTATAAAGGCACCATTTGTGTCTTATATTGTAAAGAAGCCATGGAACAAGAAATTCAAGCTTTACATGAGAATCAGGTATGGAATCTTATTATTAAACATGGCAATACTAACATAATTGGAGTTAAATAGATTTTCAAGATAAAATTGAAAAAGGATGGCTCCATTGAGAAATATAAGACATGCTTTGTGGCTTAAGGGTACAGACAAGTGGAGGGATTAGATTATGAATAGACATATAGCCTAGTCATAAAAGCCACCATCATTTGATTAGTGATAGCAATAACTATAAACTTTAATTGACAGATGAGATAGCTTGAGATCAAGCATGCCTTCCTTTATGGCCACCTAAAAGAAATAGTGTACATAAAACAACCTCCTAGATTTCAAGATCTAAATTTAATATGCTTTTAGAGCAAACTAAACAAATCTCTTTACAACCTTAAACAAGTACAATGTATGGGTTTAATAGACTATTTAAAATTTTAATTCAACTTAGTTTCTATGTAGAAAAGTTGATCAATCTATATTTATTTTACATAAATATAATATTGTAGTAATCATGCTTATTTATGTTGATGATATTGTGCTTACAGGTAATAATCCTGACTTCATTCACAATCTTATAGAGCAACTTAGCTTAAAATTTGTAATAAAAGACTTAGGCGATCTACATTACTTCCTTAACTTTGAAGTGCAATGTCATTCTAATGGTGTCACCATCTCACAAAATTAGTATGCGATGGATCTTCTCCATTAATCTAAGCTATTAAATAACTCACACTTTAACACTTTCATGGCATTCAAGACATAACCATCTACTCGTGATTCTTATCTTATTGATGCAATTGAGTACCATAGCTTGGTAGGCATTACATTATTATTTATACTAAACTATAAATTATTCAAGTTGTAAACAAAGTGTCGCAGATGCTTTAAAATGCAACATTAAGTGATATGAAAGCAATGAAATGGATCCTTAGATATCTTAAATGAATGTTACATTATGGAATCATTTATAAATCAAATCACATTATCTATTTATGGTTTTTATGATGCGAATTAGGTAGGATGCCTAACTATATGATGAAGCACAACTAATTATTATATCTATCTCGGTGCAAACTACATCTCCTAATCTTTATACTGTCTCATGCTCCAGCTCAGAAGTGAAATATCAAACATTGGCATCTACAACTATAGACATAACTTAGATCACTTTTCTCTTCGCAACATTGGCATAAAGTTCCACGAAATTTTTTTTGGGCCAAAAGTATATTCTCAACCTTAATGTTTACATTAGAATACAAGCTGAATCTTAACATTTCACAGCATTCGTATTTAACCCCATTGTTCAAAAAAGACCTTAAATAGCTAGAAAATATGACGAGGTTAACTTCATATTTGTTAAATGCCATGTTAAGATAACGTGACAATTATTTTTATTTTTAACCTAAAATTGGCTTCCATTACCATAAATAAATGAAATCCATAATATGAAATATAATAATAGGCCATATTGCCATGTGATTATGGAACCCACTTTCTTGTTAATTTCAAAAAAACTAATTACATTAGCTTTTGTTAATCCATATTAAAGTTAATAATAATATAATTAAATCCCTATTTGTTATATTCTTAATTAACAAACAGATTGTGAATCAATAATTAAGGATTTGTCTAAATCCCTAATTTAAATGCTCATTTCCCCTCCTTTTATTAAACATATGCAACTCCCCTCACTTTTATGGAAATTTTCATAGCTTCAAGTTTGATTCACCATCTAAGTTCATTGTTTGAATGTATGCAACCTCACTAGGATTACTTGTACCTAACAAAACCATGTCACAAGGAATCATCTTATCAATGCAGATCTTTATAACTTCATTATCTTGGATCGTTTTTCATCTTTTTAGTTGGAATTCACCAGATTGTAGAACTAGAGACTCTCAATTGTTCCCATTCTTGTTTGATTTGTCCTTTCTCTAATCCTTATAGCCATTTTTGATAGCAATGATAAGAAGCACAAAAAGAAGAGGAAAGAGGTATAAGGTTCCACTAAAACTAGTAAAGGAAGAAGCTGATTGAGAGCAGCAATAGATAGAAAATAAAGATAAGCAACCTAATGAAACTAAATGAAAAGATTCTTTAACAAGAAGGTAATAAAGGTATAATTTTTGGTTTGAATCTCATGCCCTACAAACTTATACTTGTCATTGGTTGTCCTAGGATCATTCATATAGAAACCTAGAATCCTCTTTAGGCAATATGTCCTCATCAAAATTTGCACTTTTGTGATGATTCCTCCTCAATGACTTGCTTAACTTATTATAAATAGTAGATGTAGGTTCAAAGTTCAACTTACCATGCACTATCATTTAATCCCTCAAAATTTCAAAGGTACCAGAAGAAACTTTATTACTAGTGTTATGTGGTAGTTCCATTATGACCCACAATCTTAGATGTGCAGCCTCCCATAAGGCGACATTATAATAAAACCCACTTAAATAAATGAGAGTAGACAGAGTGGAACCTCTTATGCAATATAATTAGCACTACTAAAGTTGTTGCCTCCAATACAAAACTTTTCTTCTCCTTTCTCCAAACAAGCTAGGTTGAAGGCATTGCTTTAAGCATGATTAAAGGTGGATGAACTGGTATAGTCATTAGGTTAGAGACAACCTAAAGAGCCAAACTTGCGAGATTGATGAGGAACGATGCTAATGAGGATAATCGGGACCTTTTTAGGTTAAAAATTAATAATTAAAGTCATGTCACATTTGACGTGGTATTTAACTGATGAAGAGTTAACTTCGTTATATTTTTCATCTACTTAAGGTTCAACTTATATTCTGGTATAAACATTAAGGTAAAAAATTCACTTCTAGCCCTTTTTTATAACAAAGTTCTTTACAGATGACTATCAATCTGACTTTCCATGCCTACTCTAAGCACATTGAAATTGACTACCATTTTGTTTAGAAAAGGTAGCTATAGGTGACTTAACAACTCAATATGTTCCATCTTCTCAACAAATTACAAACATATCCAGCAAGCCTTAACTTCCATTCATCAATTTATGAAGCAAGCTATAACTCCACTTAATAATTCCCTCTAGCTTGAAAAAGGGTGATAAGAACAATAGGACAATGACACATTCCATATATAAATCAATTATTATTTTCCCCCTTTGACAAATAAGGAAATTCTTACTAATATTATATGATACCATTTTTTAGAAATCAATCAAACCAAAATTTGTCCCAATTCTAAGCACCAATTTTTGCCTTTTTTGTTTTATATTCAACTATTTGTATTCTATTATATCTTTAGTACAATACGGGAATGATAATTACATTTGCTTTTAAAACCTTTTCAATAATATTCAACATTAATGGCTCATCGTATTAACATAGGCTATGTTTAATTTGGCACTTTAAATTTATAACTCGGTAAGAATGACAATGGATCAGGTAGGGTTATGTTCGACTAACATTTAAACCTAATCTAAAATTCAATTAGTTCTTACTAATGTCATTTAAAATCAACCTTGATAAAATTTAAAGGGACGTAAAACTTGCCTAAATTTTGATCTTTGCTTGATGTCAACCACATTGATCTACAAAGAAAATGGAGGAAGAACTAGGTGGACAAGAAGAGCTGATCATCATCAAAAGAGCTCCTGAATAGACAAAAAATAAAGTTAAAGCAAAAATAGGGAGAGAAAAAAAAATCAAGAATGAATTGTGTGTTAGGTTTAAAAAATGAAAAAGAAAGGCATATCCTCTTAAAGAAAAAGAAATTAGAACTATGAAAAATAAGGAAAAGAAAAAATAACAAACATGAGCTAAGATGACTAAAAAATAAATAGAGAAAAAAAGGGACCACTTAATGAACTAGAGTGAGAATAAGTAATGGTTGGTTATAAGTCCAATAAAAGAGTTGTGGGAAGCTTTCACAATGAGAGAAAATAAGAAACAATAAGAAATGAAGAGAGAATTAAAGAAATGAAGAAAGAATAAACAACACAACCAAAGTATGGTAAAATTAAATATATATATCAAAATTCGAATCGAGTTAAAATCACGAAGTATAAAAAAATTTAAAAATTCTAAACTTAATTTGAAATATATTAATTCAAATTAAAATTTATTGATTTCAAACTAGATTAGGTTGGAATAGTAATTCAAGAATTCAGGTGCACTTCATGGCCTTATTAATAAGAGCACTAATTAATGTTTAATTGAGTCATTGTAAAAAAAATTATTAAGACTTGAAACTCTAAAATGTAGCAAGAACAAAAGACTCCACTTTAAAGACACTATATAGCCTATATCTATATCAATAGGAATGAAGGTGGAATTATTAAAAATTTAACTTTCGTTGGGTATCGTAGCCAAGTGGCACAAATTATATATAAAGCTACTACTTCATGTTAATATAAATTGATAAGATTATTGGATCTAACTAGAATGTGTAAGCATAATTTTTATAAACGTCATAGGATTTAGAAATCATGGGGCTCACAAATATTCATTAATATTCAGAATTCTAATCTCATACAAATATAAAGCTTTTGAATACTAACCTTTTTCCATTACTTAGTAATATGGAGACAAATCATAATATGCTCCTTACCAATCTATCTCTTTTCTTGAACTTTTTATATCACTTTCTTATATGATGGTATTTTTGTGAGAATAAAAAACTTATTAGGCAAAGACAAAACCCTAATATATTTAAAAAATGAAAACTATAAGTTAGTTATAAAATTTCCCATCATAATGGGCTAAAAGCCTAAAGACCCTTTAATAAATTATTAAAATACATGAATAACTTAAAGGATTAATTTCCTGTATTCTCCCACTTAACTCATATCACTTTATATATTTTATTATATCAATAATTCAAATAATCATAATGTACAATAATCATCATTCATATACACTGGTATCATTAGTGATTGTAATCAAGTATAAGATTAATAAAGGTCATGATAGTCACATATTATTAATTAAACATACTCCCTTCTATACACTAATATACTAACCCTTTCACTTAATCAGGACTGTAAATGAGAAGTACATGATGAGGTTTACTTCATTTTTTAATTGAACAATATACATTTTATTCAAATACATAAAGAAGAAAAAAGAAATTTTAGAAAAAAATACATTCATTAATATGCAAGGAATGTCAAATATTTAATTATAGCCAATATAGCAGTACTGTCTAATAGTCATCAACACACATAATGCTCATATTCTTTAAATGACAATAAAATATTTTGGGCAATAACTCCTTTGTGGTCTGGATCATAAGGAATCCTTGCAAGGTATTAGAAATATGATTAGTATAACCAAAATCAATCCACTAAGTTTTAAAAGGAGCTTCAACAAGGCTTGTTTCAAAACTTATATAAGTATTAGGCTTACCTTGCTTCTCAAACCATGCCTTACATATAGAACATGACTTTAGGAAATACCCAACCTTCTTACTAAAATGGCATATGCATTCATCATGTTCCTTCTTGTGGATCTAAAAGATTCCCCACTAACTTTTAAGGTTCCTTCACTTTCTTCCCATGCTTTTTTCCACCTTTCTTACTAGCTCCTTTATTCTTGACATAATCAATGGAGTGGCTTCCTTGATTATTGAGTCTATTCTCTTCCTAAGCCAACATATTGTGCAACTCATGCATATTCCATTTGTCCTTCATGGTGTTATAGTTCATAAAAAGGACCATACTTAAATGGTGATGAGTTCAAGATGAACTACACAAGGAAGCTTTCATCCACTTCTACTTTAAAAGACTTAAGTCTTGTTACAGTGTTTGTCATCTTAATGATGTGTTCATGTATAGTATGTGATCCATCAAACTTCATGGTGGTCAATGTACCATAAAAGTCCCAGTAAGAGACTTGTCAACATTTTGGGAGTGCTTTTTCACAAACTTAAATGA
The DNA here is from genome assembly GCA_026546835.1 of Erythroxylum foetidum. Taxonomy (NCBI): domain Eukaryota; kingdom Viridiplantae; phylum Streptophyta; class Magnoliopsida; order Malpighiales; family Erythroxylaceae; genus Erythroxylum; species Erythroxylum foetidum. Next base: position 30,063,032 of record JANZLF010000004.1, read on the forward strand.
TTCATTAGCGCTTTCAATTTTGGGAAGAGCAAACTTAATATTGCTAGGAATGTCATATTTATATACATTAAACTTAATTTGATTGATCTTTCCTAGTTGTTAAAATGAATTTTCTCCTCATTAGTGCTGAAAACATTCAAAGCATCTAGTTTCTCATTTCTGAGTGCCAAATCCAATTCCAAAACTCAAAGATAGAATTGGATTTGTTCACTCTAGTCAGAGAAGTTCAATCCACTAAACATCATAACATATGAGAGATTCAAATGCATATTAATAATTGCTATAGGAAATTAAAACTTAACATTAATGCTTTGAGTCATATAACAACATACTATACAGATTCAGAAAAAACCTTCATTATAGTATATTAATGTTCACCTTTGGGCAATCCATTAACATGCCATTTAACACATAATGATTCTCTTAAATTGTTTACTAACGTTAACCTTTGAACAATCCATTAACATACCATACAATACATAATGATGCTAATATGTACATAATTTGGTAATCCCACATATACCAACTAGAAATACTTACTAACTTTGGATATCTAAACACATCTAATTGTGTATATGTATTACTAGTCGGGTTATATTGACAACACTTGCCAGCACTAGGATTTTATTCCTAACAAGCCATTTCATTTTCCTTTTTTCTTTTTTAATTCCATACATAAAATTGATTCAACCTTCAGAATCATCATATTTTGCACATAATTCATAAACATATAAAAAATTTAAGTTTTTTCAAAATTTCAAATTAGAGTCCATAAGGTTGTCTAAATCTTCATAGATGTACAGTTAAAGAGAATCGCGAATTTTTTGTATTCATGCTCTAATGCCACATGTAAGCATAATTTTCATAAGTATCATGGCTTATAGAAATCATAGAACTCAAAAATATTCATTAATATTCAGAATTATGTTCTCATATAAAGATAAAGCTTTTGAACTTTGACCTTTTTTCATTGCTTAATAATGCATAAATGAATCATAATAAGCTCCTTATCCAATTTGTCTCTTTCATTGAACTTTCTATATCACTTTTTTACTTGAAAATTTTTTTGTGAGAAGACAATATTTATTAGGCAGAAAAAAACTTAATATATTTAAAAAGTTAATAATCATCAGTCAATTTTAAAACTCCCCATTATAATGGGCTAAAAGCTCAAAGACCCTTTAATAAATTATTAAATCTCCTATATGTCTTTTAACATGTGTCACTTAAAAGGATTAATTTCTAACAGGACGAGGACAAATTGGTCATGTTATTGAAATTCAACGACAATATGTATGAGTATATTGGCATTGAGAGCCTACATCACTGATTCCAATTATTCAACCAAAAGATCTGACTATGAGTTTGTTACCTTGGACTAAGTAGACATATGATCATATAATATTAACTTAGTCTTTTAATAACACCTCAGACTTCCTAATTATAAGTTAAAAATGAAGCACAAATTGACACATGCAAAGATTATCTTATCCGTAGGAATGCAGAAAGATTCAAAGAAATTTTTATTATAAATGAAGACGGTAGTTTTTAACTGTAATTCATAGCACATACCCTTTTACGTACCCAGGATCATACATGAAAGGGTAAAATGAAGAAAATGGGGAATACCTGATTTCGATTTCATTTCGAGTTTTGAAGCATTTTTTACTGCCGAAACGAGCTCCGATCCTCCTGGGACAATTGAGGAAGTTGATCACTGACACTTGGTTTATGCCTTTCTATAGTTTCCTCAATACGCAAGCCTTCTTAACGGGCTAGAGAATCGTATGCTCACAATTGATATGAGTAGCTATAAAAGACCTTAACCTTTATATAGCTACCATATCAGGCATTCCTACCACAAGGCTGATATGGACCAAGTCCACATTGAAAGGGATCCATTTTTCACCCAAACTTCGACCCATTAATCTAGATCATTTATCGGGCTACTTTGTTACCCTTATCTGGATCAAATTATGTAACTTAATCATTAATGTATTGAAAACCAAAATTACAATTAATAGTTGTCCACTTAATAGGAGAAAGATAAAAATGCCCTTAAGGGCAAAAATGTCTAACAATCTCCCCCTTAGACAATTATTAATTGCAAGTTTTGTCAAGTTTAAAACTGTTTAAAAATTTTGGTTAAGTCATGCTACTATATTGGTACCAAATTTTAAAAAACATTTGATCCAAAGGTAACGAAAGTCCTACATTCTGTCCTGCAAGGCTTTCGATACCGAAAAATATCGAAGATATATGTCATGTATGACACAGGTTCAATATAATCATGAATGTCAAATACCTCATTAACATGAATGGGATAATGGAGTGTGTAAACTAAGATTATACCTATATAATCTAACATGTATCATCTTTATCTGTAGGTCTTGATTTTTTCAAATTTATGATAAACTGCATGTGCTAAATTGCAGTAGAGAAATCCTATTTTCTCTTACCGAATGCTAAATAGCATTAGAGAAAACTTGTTTTCTCTCACCAAATGCTAAACTACATTAGAGAAAACCTTTATGTTCTCCAACTGAATGTTAAACAACATTAGAGAACCTTTATGGGATTAAAACCTTATATCCCTCTATGTCATATGAAACTTTAAGGATATCCATATAAACTTTATGTGTTAAATGACATAAACTCAAGGTCAATCTTTATATATGCCCTATGACCTTTAAAATGCTTAAGATCAACACAAATCTTAAGGCTTTCGTATGTATTATGACTATATATAAAAAGAAGTTATTACTAAGGATAAAAGAAAACGATCATCTTTATTAATAAATAATCATAATGTCATAATACATCAAAATATACAAAATATTTATGAGCAAATACAGTGATCCCTAATTACTTTTGTCTAAGGACTTCAACACGCCCATACTGGATATATGTATAACAAACATTGATGGGTGAAGTCCTTTAGTCAAAGCATCAGCTAACATCTCCTCAGTCTTGATGTGCTCCACTTCAACGTCACCCTTCTGAGTCAACTCCTTAATGGTCAAATACTTGACCTCCAAAAAATTAAACCCTATGATACTCTTGTTTTTGTTATTGAACAACAGTGCAATGAGATTATCATAATACAACCGAATGGGTCCAGTAATCGAATCCATCACAGACAACTCAGAAATCAAGTTTTTGAGCCAAACTGCCTGTATAACAGCTCCATAACATGCAACAAACTCTGCATGCATGGTTAAGGAAGTTATCAATGTCTTCTTGACACTCTTCTACGATATTACACCATCTGCAAATATAAAAATGTATCCCGATGTGGATTTGCAATCATCTGGACACATAGCAAAATCAGAGTTTGTATACCCTATCAGGTTTAAATCGTTGATTTTTTTGTATGTCAACATATAATCCTTGGTACCCTTTACGTATCTCAACACCTGTTTGACTATATTCCAATGGCCCATACCTGGGTTTGACAGATATTGACCCAGCAGTCCAACAATAAATGTAATGTCCGGTCTAGTGCATATCTAGGCATATATTAGGCTACCAACTGTACTAGAGTACAGGACATTCCTCATAGCCTCTCTCTCAACTTCATTCTTTAGATATTGTGCCAAAGATAATCTCTTCTCTTGAGAGATGGGCGCCACAACAGATCTACAATCAGGCATATTAAACCTTTGTAGCACTCGCTCGATGTATGCACTTTGTGAGAGGCCCAACATGTGTTGAGATCTGTCCCGGTGAATATGTATACCAAGGACAAAAGATACTTCACCCAAATCCTTCATGTCAAAATATTTGACCAAAAGTTTCTTTACTTCATGCAACATGGTCATATCATTCGACACGAGCAGGATGTCATCGACATTGTAACATCCCGTTATTGATAGCAAGGGTATTATGGTCATATTGGGTCAGACTGATAGGTTTTATTGCATTCACTGGTTGAGCATGTTACTGGCCTCTAACTATAGAGGAACAGGTTTCTTGCATATGCATTTATTCATAGGTACATGCATTCATGATTTTCCGGCATTTTAATTGTGAGTGTGAATTGATTGGATTGTGAACTTGAAACTGACTGAACTGACTGGATCATGATTGATTGAGAAATTAGGAGTAATTGGGTTCAAATAATGGATTTAGAATAGTCTAAGAGTGATTGGCTACTGATAGTGTCTTATAGGAAATTTTCGGGAAATTCAGGAGAAAATGCCCGGACCGGAAATTTTGGAGTGACCGACTGATTGACTGTATAGTACTGAAAGAATTGTCCAATGGCAAAGGAAAAATTAGAGTTATACTGTTAGGAAATTAAAATGTTGAGCCATTGAAATTTAGAGACTGAAATTTGGACTGATTTGGAGAACTATGTCTATAAATAGCTAGGTTAGAAATTGGGGAAATTACCTAAGGCAAAAATCGTTCTTCTCTTCCTCCTCCTATGACGTTCATCGATTCCTTCCCCATTGGTGAGATTCGTCGATTCTTCCTTATGGTTTCTTCTCATTGTGCATAGCTAACTAGTTTATTGTGATTGTTGAAGGTTGAGAAGCTTGGAGAGTGGATTAATCGTTGATTTGAGAGAGTTTTAGGGTTACGGTGATTTTTGAGAAATTTGTGGATTGATCTTCGATTGGTAAGTTTTTAATGGCATTAATGTTGTTATTAATGGTTTTTGTTGCATTTATGGCATTTCTTGGGTTAGATTGAGTAGTTGAGAGTGTTAATGGAGGTTTTAGATAGCTTTAATGGCGGAAAATCGATCGAAGAAGAAGTTGATGCAGTCGCATGTCGCGACGTCTGGCGTGCCTCGCCGCGGCGAACATTTTCGCCTACGTCGTGGCAAGCCGCGAAGAGGACGCACGCCGAGGCGAGCGATCTTCTGTACGCCGCAGCGAGGGCTGTAGGTCGCGGCGAAGGGATTTTTCTGATTGGATTGATTTTTGTTTATTGGGTATAATTGATGGTGTAGACCTCCAATTGAGGTGATTCCTGATTCGTTACGGACTAAAGAAAGAGGTCTACTATTTAGGATAATTATGGGAGTTAGAATTTAATTTAAATGGTATTGATTTATAGAGAATAAAGTCAATTATGGTTTATAGTGTGACCTAAGTGTTGAATTGAGACAATTGGAATTTTAACTGGGATTTTCAATAAAGGTTTTGACCTAATGGTTATGGAATTGCTATAGGGAGTATGAATTGAGGGAATTGAACTGAATTTTAGGATTGGATCAATTATTGTCGATCATTGAGCAAAGAGTTGGAATGGGACGTAAGAGTTCAAAAATTGGGTTTGAGCGTCGGGAAAATCATGAACATGCATTGTACATAATTCCACTGAGACATATGCATCACTGTTGGCTTAATTGAGCATCTAGTAATGGGACTGTATTTTACTATTATAGAGGCGCCGTTGGATCGTCATTACACGGACATTGCTGGAACTTCCAGGCAGTAGCTCGAAAGTTACAAGTGAGTAACCTAGTTGGTTTCTCAAATTCCTGACTGTCTAAATGCTCAATGTGAATTACTTGCCAAATGTGAAATTGCATGATTACTGAAATATACATGATCGAATGGCATGTTTCTACTGTATTGGATTGGATTACTGTATGATACTGAGAAATGTAATACTGGGCTTTTATAGCCATACACTGAATTACTGAATACTGCATTGCATGCATAAATGCATGATCAGATAATGGA
>JANZLF010000004.1:30074710-30088738 GCA_026546835.1 Erythroxylum foetidum
TTTATGTCTTAAGTTGTTTGATTTGATCATTGAATTAAGTTGTTAATTGTTTATGAATTTAGAAGTTTCGGATGATAGGGATATGAGAAATTTGTTGATTTTGATTTGGGTATTTAGGAGATAATGGTTATTTGATGGATTTGAGGTTAGGGATGAGTTGTATGAAAGGTATATTGTTGGTTTGAAGTGTTTTGAAGTGAGATAGATGGATTAGAAATTCGACAGAAGGAGAATTCTGGGTTTCGGCGTGTTTTTCTGGGTTTGCACATCGCGACATGTGATGAACACACCGCGGCGAGCAAGTCCTCCTTCGCACGCCGCGAGGTGTGCAATGCACGCCGCTGCGAGTAGAATTTTGTCGCATGCCACGACGAGCGAAGGCGCACGTCGCGGCAAGCGGAAGCTTATACGCCATGGGGAGAAAAGAAGCGTGCGCCGCGTCGAGAGCGAGGAGTCTCGCCGCAGCGAGCGATCTTACGCCTCGGCGAGGACACCTAATTTCCGAAATTGAATTAAGTTGTTTTTTTTGATGAATTTTGAGGTTTTAATTCCTTATAGGTTTGTTATTGATTGATCTTGATTTAGAGACTAAGAATGGTGAATTTAGAAGAATGAAATTACGGAGTTTATTTCGGTGGTTTTCGAAATCGGATGGTGATTGAATAGTGAATTCGATTTTGATTTAAGGATAGTTTTTGTGTCTTGAGATTGACTTTAGAGAATGTGGATCTTAGTTAATTGAATGATGGTATTAGAGTGAAAGAGTTGAATTGGAAAGATTCAAGAATAGGATCGGGAATGTCATAAACATGTACAGTATATAATTCATTCGCTACATGTGCATTATTGAATATTAGAAATTGTACAATTAGTAATATTTGTTTATTCTAATTATTCTAGAGGCTCAAGTGGAGCGTCGATCGTCCGACGTAGGTGAGACTTCCCGACAGTAGCTTGGAAGTTAGAGGTGAGTAACCTAGTTGGTTTCTCAACTTTTATGTGTTACATTTTATGCACCTATGCCATGAGGAGTTAAGGAAGGATATGTGTGTTTGCTTTGATTGATTTCGGACCATAGGTGTCTGAAATATCTGGAATTTGATATAGAAGTGTTATGTGTGCATGAATTGCAATTAATTGGTATTAATGCGGAATTAGATATAGGGTGTTAGGTTGTGACACAATGATTGTAAATTGAGGCATGTGCATTCATGCATAAAAGTATGATAAGATAATGACAGTTGTGACCCGTGCAGCCACCATATTTTCAGAGCTTTAAGCTCAACGCATCAGGGCCTCGAGCCCAACGTATTTTAGAGCCACAGGCTCAACGCATTAGGGCTTCAAGCCCAACGAAATTCAGAGCCACTGGCTCAACGTTAATGAGCTCAGGCGCACGGTCACAACAACGTAATAAAATGAAAAGTGTCACATTTGCATTCTGTATATGACTGATAAAATGTGAATTGTATGAAAGGCGAAACGCCTTATAAATGTGAAATTGAATGTATATGATTTTCTGATTGTGCTATATATGATAGAATGTGAACTATTTGTATATGCATGAGTTGGGTGAACCATCGATGATGGTTTCTCGCTGAGTTCGCAAACTCACCAACATTGCAATTATTTTTCAGGCCAACGATAGTAGACTCCTAGCTCCAGTTAGCGAGACTTTTCCTGCTGTGTGAGCGCTGGCAAGAGAAGTATGACTCACAGGTCGGTTAGCTGGGATCTTTTGGGGATGACCTAGTTAGGAGTTATTTTGGTTCCTTTTGGTTCTGTTCAGTATGTAATTTACGTCGGAATCGTGTATTTTTGGTTTTTAAGAAATGAATTGAGCAGAAATTCGCCTTTAAAATTTAGTGAAAATTTGTCAATTGCAGTTTTATTAAATTGATGCCATGTGGATTATAGAAATGATCGTTCGTAGTGGACCCTCATCGTAGGTTATGTATCGGAATGACTTGCGGGCGTTCCAGTGCGTACTCTACGGTAAGGGGGCACTACATGTAAGCTAGAAATGTTGATTTAAGAAAAAGAAAAGAAGAAGAGAAGAAAATTGCGATATCGGAAGAGAAGAAGAAAAGCAAAAAAATTGGAAAAGTACGATCATGCTTTTGCACGATTGTGACTGTTCTAATAAGTTCGAAAGTCATTATCGTGCTGGAGCATGATCGTGACATTTGAATCTGCAGGAAACTCATGATCGTGCTCCTGCATGATCGTGACTTCTATGGCTACAAAAGGGAGACTATTTTCAAACATCCTTCATTATTTAGGCTATAACTTCTTCTCCCAACCTCCAAATGACTTGGGACTTAAACCATTAGATTTTTTTTTACATCTCCACCAAAAATTATTATAATATGAAATCATTTAAGAGAGATTTAGTGATAATATTGGGATAGAAATTGATCTGGAGAGTGGGCACAGCCGTGCGTTAAGGTTAGGTTGCACACCCGTGACATAGTTAAGTTGGAGTGCATAGTCGTGCACTGATGATGCATGGCTGTGACTTATTTTGTTAAATATTCAAAGTGCACTCTCGTGCACAAGTCCGATCGTGTACCCGAGAGCTTTTTGCTCACTAAACATCTTTCCTTCTTTTGCCTATAACTTCTTCTCTAGTTATCCAAATGAGATTATTTTTTATTTGGAATAAACTAGAGACATATGACTACAAATTTTTTGAAGAAATAATTTTAATTTTGTCTCTAGAATTCCAGATTTTGAATTTAAGATGAGTACAGGATACTATGTCAGTATAAGAATAGTCCGGAGATTTTTAGGGTATAACTTTCATACAACTGAACCAAATTAAATGATATTAGTGTCATTAGAAACTTAAAAGATAAGAGAACAATTTTATAGAAGAGAGTATTGTCAAATTACTTCATTTGCATTGTCTAATTGTTCATGGAAAATAGACCAAAAGGTTTGGAATTTTGGAGAATTTATAAGAAAGAATGAGAGTTTAGATATTGTATGATTATATAATGTTAGAATAACATTAGTGAATAAATTATTGCTATTAAAGCATCATAGACATGTGTATAATGGAAATGAAGATATTCATATGATTGTAGTTGTGATTCAAAGGAGAGAAGTAATGGTTATCAAGTTAAAGTGAATGAGAAATTGTTATTATGAGAGCAAATAATGCTAGAAAAAAATGATGAGTGATTGAATTATGAAATGAAAATGAGCATAAGATGTGAAATTGGATAATATATCCGGGATTGTCATTGAGCATGCATTATACATTACACACATACATATGTGTAAAACTGAATGTTATGTGATTATGCAATTATTAATATGTGTGCAACATGCGTATTGTATAATTGTGATGTGCAGGTTAAACATTCGCATTCAGATGTTTCCAGATCATAGAAGCTAATGTTGATCTGGAGCTCACTATGAGTTGACCTAGATGGTCTCATTTTATTGTTTGTTCCGATTTCAATTTCTACATTGAATGACTGCGGTTATGATTATTATGCAATGTGAATATAATTGATATGAATGTGATTTGCTTATGTTAATGCCAGACAATAAAGGTTCAAGACTTGATGCAAAATGTGATATTGAAGTGCTATTTGTATATGACTGAAAAGAAATAAGTGTATTCTCAATTTAATTATTGAATGCTAGATCAAGGTCCAATAATAAATGTGAAAGTGATTGTGAATCCAAAATCATGTGATTGATTGAAAATATGTGAATATGATGCATTCCATTACATGAATGCATGAAACATAAAGGCAGTTGTGACCGGAGTAGCTACTGAAAAAGAGCTTAAAGCTCAGATTGTGAAAAAGAGTTTAAAACTTAGAAAGTGTATAAGAGCCAAAGGCTCACTATGTAAAATGAGCCAAAGGCATCAATGAAGTGCTATTTGTATATGAATGAGAAGAAATAAGTGTATTCTCAATTTAATTATTGAATGCGAGACCAAGGTCCAATAATAAATGTGAAAGTGATTGTGAACCCAAAATCATGTGATTGATTGAAAATATATCAATGTGATGCATTCCATTACATGAATACATGAAACATAAAGGCAGTTGTGACCGGAGTAGCTACTGAAAAAGAGCTTAAAGCTCAGATTGTGAAAAATAGTTTAAAACTTAGAAAGTGTATAAGAGCCAAAGGCTCACTATGTAAAATGAGCCCGGTATCCTCAACGGATATGGGATAGTCATCAATAAGCTTGGTATTCACAATAAATACGGGATAGTTATAGGTGCTCCGTCACAAAAAAGTAATAAATGAAAGTGAGTCACATGTTTATTGCATATTCAGTTAATATGTATGTTCGAATGATTGCAATATCCTGTTAACTTACAATTGAATGAGAATGTAAATGTTATGAACAAACTGATATGTGATTATATAAACTGTATGTGTATGTGATTGAGTGAGCCATTGAGGATGGTCACTCACTGAGTTTCTAAAACTCACCCAAAATTTACAATATTGTTCAGGCTCAGAAAAGTTATCCCGTTAGGCTAATGAGAGTACAAACACTGCATTCGAATAAGAGATAGAGGTCAGGAAAAGTTTGCGTCTGCCTTTGCTTTCTTTATTTTATGTCAAATTGAGTCTTCTGCAATTATTGTAACTTGTATATTCGAGTATTTATGTTTTGTAATAACTTTCCAAATTGGAAATATTTGTAAATGATTTTGCCATATAATGAAATTATGACTACAAGTATTTTGTATCTATAATAGGCCCAAATGACTATTAAAATTCTGATGATTATATTGTTGTGATTGAAAAAGTTTATGAATAAAGTTGGCCAATTTGATTATTAATTTTTGCATTTGCATGTGATTTTTTTTAAAAAAAATTCGTAATGAGATTTTACTGACTAACTATGCTAGCATGCCACCCTCGTGGGGTATGTTCTCGGACATCACTCAGGATGTCGAGTACGTGTCTTGCGAGAGTGGGGTACTACATGCAACACATCGAGAAATCAAAGCATTAATGCCCCAGTTCTCACCCTGTGAGATGTAGGAGGTGGCCAACATCTTAAACACTTGAGGAAGAGTGTTTAATGCCTGATGCATTATAAACGAGACAGTGATCGGTATATCCAGTGCCTTCAGCCTGCTTTGCAGATGCACTATCTGAAAGATAGACTCCCGAACACCTCCCTCTCCAATGTAACTCATAGAGAAAAGTTCCTTAATCAAGGAACTCTGCTCAGCATGAGAAGAGACCTTGTACCTCTGGGATATGTTGTCCATGAACTCCCACGCCACAGTCGTGTCTACCAATCCACTTAATAGATGATTGGGTATCGACCTCTTAATGGTCAAATAACAAATCCTATTTGACCTTTCCCAGGTCACCATCGCTGCTCTGTCAGCCTCTGAGCTGACATCTGTAAGTGGGGTACGCCTCTCTATATGCATGGCCACGTTAACATCTGCCATCTCCAATGCGAACTCCACGTCCTTCCTCCACTTCTTAAAGTTGAAACCATTTAAGGTTTCAATGGTGACAACATTGTTATTGACTAAGACAGTGACTAAAAAGTAGAAAGACAATGTAAAAATCAGTATAAATGTAGAACAACAATGATACTCAAAGCATTAAAGTAGTATCTCTATAGAGAATTTGATTGCACATATTATGAAACACCTGTGGGCTAAATATATAATATATGCAATTAGACCTCCACATAAAAACAATCAGAGTACAAGCCTTCAACTCTTATGAAACTACCACTTGTGGGTGAATAGATCATTTAAGTGTCAACTTTCCTTCATCTAATGCTTTATATACATCTCAAAATATCATATAAGGTAAACACTTGTGGGCTGAATAACCAAATATGAGATCCAAGACATCCCTCAACATGTACATGGTACAATCCAAATACTAGCTTGAAAGGCCATTGTGGTGACTACAATCTTACCAATAACCGAAAAGACCACAAACACAAGGGATACATCTTTATGTCACCCTTACATTTTATATAGGCATAATATATGTGAAAATTGGTAATCAATGAAAAAAATAGATTCACATTAAATAATCACATACTATTATTGAAAACATTATCTTTAAACTTTATTTGAGAATTTTAAAATAAAAAATCTCAATGAGAGTGTCTATTGTACTTTCCCGAATACCAAACCTTTCACACGAGACATAAAATTTTAAGTATCTCCCTCATGTGTTGTTCGGAGTACAAAAATGCACTCAAAATTAACTTTAAAAACTTTTCCAGAATCCAATTACAAATATAATAAATCCAGAAAAAAATAAAAAATCACTTTGAAAATTACCTGAACCTAGAAACTGACCTAAAACATCCCGGGAAGCTTTATGGGAATTTTTGAAATTTTATTTTATTTTATTAAAACACTGTAGCATAGGTGGTAGGGCTGACGTGGGTGCCACGTCAGACCGCACTCCTAGACACCCGCCAAATGCCTCTAGTACATGCACGTCATGCATTGCTCATGCACAGATGTGCGCCTACTATACTATGCGTGCACTGCACGTGTCCCAAATTATGTGATCCATATGTCCGGTTGAATGTGGCGCATGTCACTCACGCATACGCTTCCCCACGCTTATGGGAGCACGGGCCACATGATTTCGCCCCCGTATGGTGCCACTTGGCAGCACGCATGCACCAGTCGTTCCGCCACTCCCCTTAATCCTTTAGCAACTTCAGACACATGTGCGTCGCCTTCCAATAGGGAGGGCAATTTTTGGTGTCTTCGGATTTCATTTTTTGCTCTGTTTGGCCCATTTTTGACTCATTTTTCATAGTTAGCCTTATGTATACCAAATTTACGTAATTATATACGTAAAAAAAACTAAAAAATGAATCAAAAATGGAGAAAATCATATTGAATGACAATCAAAGAAACCTTTGTTTCTGTCACCCGATTACGTAACCTATCTAATACCACATGTAATACGTAGCATAGACTCTATTACATACCTAGGATCATACATGAAAGGATAAAAATGAAAAAAATGTGAAATACCTTATTTCTTTTCCATTCCTAGTTCCGAAGCAATTTTTGCTGCTGAAACGATCTCCGACCCTCCCGCGATAGTTAAGAAAGTTGTTCACCAACACTCAGTTTAGGTCATTCTACAATTTTCTTAATACGCAAGCTTTCTTAATGAGTCAAATAAATATATACTTATGATTGATATGAGTAACTGCATGAGACCTTAACTTTTATATAGCTTCTATATCAAACTTCTCTATCACAAGGCCAATATACACCACGTCCATACTAAAAATGAGTCATTTTCTACCCGGACTTTAACCCATTAATCTAGATCATTTATTGGGTCAATTTGTTACCCTTAAATGGATCAAATTACATAACTCAACCAGTAATTTATTGAAAACCAAAATTACAATTAATAGTTGTCCACTTAATAGGAGAAAGACAAAAATGCCCCTAAGGGCAAAAAGGTGTAACATTAATCTCCTCACACGTCAGCTTTATTGCTTACCCTAATGATTTGCGAAGACCATTTGACAAAATAAGCATAAAACAGGAGCAACATTTGGAATACGTAATAATATGATGAAATAGTTTGTGAGGTCCAAGTGGTTGTAGGCTAGTATTGATGATATACATTTTCAACAACTCTAGCACTAAACTAATTTGAAGAAGTTGCCACAGACCACCATTTTGAAGTAAATCACTTGTCAATATAGGAATCACGTAAAGTATACAAAATACACAAGAAAGGGGGTTAAATTGTGTAATCTTTTCGAAATTGTTAATCTTTTGAGATTTCTTGAATATCTTTACAACTATTAGATGAATACCAAAAACATTTTACTAAAAATTGATAAGTATTGAAATCGCAAGTAACTTTATCTACTCATCTAACAACAAGAAAAATTAAAGTATGAGAGTTAGAGAATAGATGCAGCGATTTTATACTGGCTCACCCCAAACCTTGGGCTATGTCCAGTCCTCAGTGTTTGTCTGAAATTTCACTATACTTTTCAACTTTTACAAGTATTCTTTCTTCCTTTCCATAGCCTCTTCAAGTCTCTTTGATAAAGGATTCTTTCTTCTATCTTAGCCTCTCCAGGCTATAGTTTTTTCTTTCTCTCTAAGAAAAAATATCTTGAGCATTTCGTTACAGTAGGATTTGCTCTCTTGTTTCGCACTTTGAATACAAGATTTTCTCTAAGTATTGTACAATCACAGTTTTCTCTCTTTTAAGCAAAAATTATTTTTGTCTTCAACTAGGACTAGTATTTATAGCCTAAGTCTCCACTGATTTCTTGAAAACTGCTTCTTGAATATTTAAGAGACGGTTATTCGTCTATTGTTTGCGCTTTGTCTGTTGTTTGCGCTTCGTCTGTTATTTGCACTTCGTCTGTTGTTTGCGCTTCGTCTGTTGTTTTCTTCATCTATTGTTTGCACTCTGTCTGTTATTTTCACTTCTTCTGTTGTTTTCGTCTGTTGTTTGCACTTCGTCTATTATTTTTGCTTCATCTGTTGTTTGCGCTTCGTCTGTTGCTGATGTATCGTATGGGATGACTAAGTGCTACTTACATTTTTTTGCACACTTAACAAACTTATCAAAACAGTTCATATATTTCTAAGATTATTATTATTTGATTATCACCAAAATTAATAGAAGTGAAGTCTACTTGACTTAACAATCTCCCCCATTTTGATGATAATAAATAATCATGATTTTAGAAAGATAAAATGATATTTAGATGAATACACGAATAATATTCAGACAACTTAACAAAACAAAAGATATAAGCATAAGAAATGCATATATGATATACAAAAATATTTCTATCTTCTCTTCTTTCCATTTTCTGCTCTTCTTTCTATTTTCTTCTCTACTCCCCCTATTAATAAAAAAAATAATGAAGACGCTTCATAATTTCAGAGAACATATGTTGCATGTTAGTGCGGATTGTCTTAAGGTCTTGATTAATAGTAACCCGTAGATGTACTACTTCCTCATGAAGATCACCCACTAAGTCACTCAGTTCATCAACTTTAGTATGAATTTCCTCAATTTCTTTTGCTAAAGCTTCCTGGATGTTCTTCTTTTTGTGACTGACTTCCTTCCAATTCATGAAGTACTTTAAGAACTCTTAATTAACATTAAAATCTTGTTGTATTTCACTAGGTGGATGGAGGTTTTTAGTAACAGATGGTTCTGAAGGTAAAGTGTCTAAATCTATAATTTTGATTGTGGGAGGTCTGAAGGTTTGTTTTCCTTTTGGAAGATCATGAGCATCAGGTCTAGGTAAATTCAGAATTGGTTACCCAAGAAGATGTAACACATCCTTGACTGAAGGTATGAAACTAAAAGGTTTGAAATGCATGACTAAATGCACAAAGGTTTCTAAATTGAAATTAACCTTCAACAATGATATTTTTGTACTATCTTTCTTGCACTTTTCCAACTACCATGAAGTTTTCATCTGTGATTAAAACTCTAAATTTACTTCCTGATGCTTTCGAAATGTGGTGTGGAATATAGATACCTCCAAATTGAGTTGCATTGCATACATCATCTATGCTTTTCACCGCTACTTGAATCTGCTCTTGTGAAAGATCATATATATTTCCCTCAAGAAACATCTTCTTTTTTCCTTTTTCTTCGTTTCTCATAATATTTGAGCATCTTGGTTGTATGTCTGGCAACATTTTTATCAAGGTTCTGCTCATGATTAGATAGATTGTATATCGATCCTTTGAAATCTTCAATGGGTATGGTTTTGCCTTCTCATCTCACAGAATACCATATAATCTTCGTTCTTCATTGCTTAGAAGATGTATCGTTTGATCATTAATCGGTATAGGTTCAACTAGTACGTTGACTGACTTTTTCGAAGGTTCTTTGATAATAATTGAACTTTTGCTTCGAATAGGTACTGGTTCTTCTATAATCTTCATTCTCAAATCCTTTTTATTGATTGGTTGAGTAGGATTATAAGATTCCAATTGATGTGCCACTGTTTTTGTCTTCTTTTGAACTTCAGGTGAAGAAACCTTCTTCAGACTGGGCTTCTGCTTCTTTTGTTCTTCTGCCAGTTTAGAAGAAATTTGTTATTGAGGTTTCTTCTTCTCAAACACTAGCTTTCTCTTTATCTCTGTCTCTTTAGGTGATTTTGTTGATTGACTTTGCAAAATTGAGATAATTGATCTAGTAGATTGATATTGATAATCTTCACCAAGGGTAAGAACTTTTTGTTTCTTCTGTTCTTGTTGATGTAAAGTCAATAGTCTCGATGATCTTCTTGACTATTTAGATTTTTCTGAATGAAGTGGCTCTGCCTTTCTCTTCAAAGACACATGTTGTGATGATTGTTTAACCTGGCTTACCTTTTCTTGTGGAATCGTCTTAGTTTTGATTGATACATCAGACAATTTCTCAGTCTTCTCTTTTATTAATGTTCTTTCTGTCGGTCGAGGTTTTGCTCTTTTTGTAGGTGTAATATGTTCACTCTTACTCCGTCTTAGTAATATGTTCACTCTTACTCCGTCTTACTATATGCTCCCCCTCAGATCTTGCTTTCATTGTAAAAGTTGTATCCGCCTCATCTTCACGCTTTAATTCCATTTTGCTAATAGTGGTAGCATTAATAATGCTTTTTACATCCATTTTCATCCTGTTACCTCTATCGAGAAGAATTTCAGAATCTCTAAAAATCCTTGTCAACAGCATACCATACAGTAAAGAGCTAGAATCTCTTTTTCACTTCATCATGTACTTTAAAATTAAGTACGGAAGATTAATGGGTTGAAGATTGAGTAGGTGAAACAGACATTGTTCATCCATTGTTGTCACAACGTGCTTTGAGCCTAATTTTGGTAGAACATAATGAAGAAGTATTGAATGTAGAACCCTAGCTTTTGGAATAAGAGTTGATGCCTTCTTGTCTCTTGGTTCACTACTTCCATATAGTTTTCGATTGAGGTGTGTTTTATCTACACAACCTTGAGTAATCCACTTTAAGTTGTGAAACAGTCTTACTCCAACACTTGGACACTCACTGACCTTCTCGATTGAATCTAATGTCACTATAGCCGACAATCCATCTACCATTGATACTAAGGTCTCGTCTACCTCCTTTGCATTTTTCCAAAAATCATATATCTCATTCAAATAGACTTTTTCATAAACCTTAAAGAAATTTCTCCAGCCAGCTGCATCAATTTCTGGTTCAATGTCCATCTAATTTTCCTTCAAGGAGATGAAATCAACATGTCTTCCATAGACGAGAGATTGATCCATTTGTGATCTGTAATAATAAGAACTAAAAAAATCAAATGTATTTTGCTCAAGGTAATGATGTTAGTATCTGAAGGTAAGAATATAAAACGAACGAACTTGAAGCTCAGAACAGAGTGATGAATCGTCTTGATTGAGCACACTAAACACTTCGATTTTAAAGTATTTCAAGAATATTCTAGAGTGAAAGATATTTTAAAAATTGAGAAGTTTTAGGTCTAATATCTACTCTTAAAAAGTTACCGTCTAAAACTTATCGTTACTGTTTACTTGAGAACTTACAACTTTTTATCTTCTTTTCATATGAATCAATTGGTTCATGCCGTATCAGACGAATGGTCATTCAGCATTACCATATTCAAGTTCCATCTTATTTCTTTAAATCTATCTTCACATTGAGGTTTAGTGAAGATATCCGCCCACTGTTGATTTATCTCAACAAATTGTAAACTAATGATTCTTCTCTATACATAGTCTCATAGAAAATGATGTCTGACTTCAATATACTTTGCCCTCGAATGTTGTATTGGATTCTTTGATAAATTGATAGCACTTATGTTGTCATAGAAGATTGGAATTTGTTCTTCTTGTATAGAGTAATCTTCTAACTGATACTTAATCCATAATGTCTGTGGACAACAACTTGTAACTGATATATATTCAGCCTCTGCAGTAGATAGAGCAATTGAATTTTGCCTCTTGCTTAACCAAGAAACTAGATTATGACCAAGAAAGTGACATAATCCACTTGTACTCTTCTTATCAATCCTATCTCTAGCGTAATCAACATCACAGTAGCCAATTAACCTGAAATCTTTACCTTTCTCATACAATAAAAACAGATCAGTAGAACCTGACAAATATCTCAATATTCTTTTATTAGTAATATAATGAGATTCTCTAGGATCTACTTGAAATTTTGCACACAAACAAACACTAAACGATATATCAGGTCTGCCTGTTGTTAAGTAAAATAAAGAACAAATAATTCCTCTAAAAAGAGTTTGATCAACCTTCTTACCTACTTTATCCTTTGATAAGAGGTTTGAAGGATGCATAGGAGTTGGCATAGGTTTAACCTTTTCCATTTTATACTTGACTAACAATTCTTTGATTATTTTTGTTGATGAATAAAAATCTTTTCTCTGGTTTGCTTAACTTGTAAACTAAGAAAGAATTTTAATTCACCCATCATACTCATTTCAAATTCACTCTTCATAAGATTTTTAAAACTGGAACATAGCTTGTCAGAAGTTGCACCAAAAATAATATCATCTACATATATCTGTACTATAATGAAATTATTTTTAGTACATTTTCTAAACAAGGTCTTATCTACTTGACCTCTACTAAAGTTATTTTCAATCAGAAAAGAACTTGGACGATCATACCAAACACAAGCATGAGGTGCTTGTTTTAATCCATACAAAGCTTTATGAAGTTTATAGACATAATATGGTTTATCAAATCTTCAAAACTAGGAGGTTGCTTTACATAAACTTCTTCATCAATAAAACCATTCAAAAAGGCACTTTTTACATCCATTTGAAACATTTTTATATCATGGCAAACTGCACATAAAAACAAAATCCTAATAGCTTATAATCTAGCTACAGGAGCATAAGTTTCATTATAGTCTATTCCTTTTTGTTGATTATAGCCTTGAGCTACTAATCTAGCTTTGTTACGACTTACTCTACTTGATTCATCTAATTTATTCTTAAAAAACCCATCAATTTCCTATGATTGACTTATTGGAGGGTCTAGGAACTAAAGACTAAACTTTGTTCCTTGAAAATTGATTTAACTCCTCTTGCATAGCTAAAATCCAAGCTTCATCCTGAAGAGCTTCATCAATTTTCTTAGGTACTAATTTAGAAATAAAAGCTACATTTTCCTCTCTTCTAAATTTAGATCTAGTTCTCACACCTTCTGAGGTTTCGCCTATAATCAGGTTTTTTGGGTGAGAGGATTTATACTTCCAGTATTTTCTAAGACTAAAGTTTTCAAGAATATCTTCTACCTTATCAAGTGAAACATTTGATGGTGACATATCTATGCTATCAACTAAAGGAGCAGATAGAGTTTCATCATCAGAATTGTTTCTTCTATCTAGTTGTGAATCATAATCAAACTTGACATGCATAGATTATTCTACAGATTTAGAAACAAGATTATAAACTCTATAAGCTTTAGAAGACATCGAATATCCTAGAAAATTCCTGGGTTGATCTTAGAATCAAATTTATCCTAATTTTCTTTTGTATTCAATATAGTACATTT
This sequence comes from Erythroxylum foetidum, assembly GCA_026546835.1. NCBI lineage: Eukaryota > Viridiplantae > Streptophyta > Magnoliopsida > Malpighiales > Erythroxylaceae > Erythroxylum > Erythroxylum foetidum. The sequence goes on from JANZLF010000004.1 coordinate 30,088,274, forward strand.
GCAACCAAATAGATGGAAGTAAGGGATATTTGGCTTCCTTTCTTTCTATAACTCATATGGAGTTTTGTTTAAGAGAGGTCAAAAAAGTATTCTATTTTGAATATAACAAGTTGTATTCACAGCTTCTTCCCAGAAATACTTAGGAAGATTCATTTCACATAGCATGGTTCTTGCCATTTCCTGAATAGTCCTGTTCTTTCTTTATACAACTCCATTTTTTGAGGAGTTTTTAGAGCAGAGAAATTATGAAAAATTACATTCTCTTCACAAAATATTTTGAATTTTTCATTTTCAAATTCTCCACCATGATCACTCCTAATTCCAATGATAGAGATTCCTTTTTCATTTTGTATCTCCACCATGATCACTCCTAATTCCAGTGATAGAGATTCCTTTTTCATTTTGTAACTTTTTGGATAACACTTTAAAGCACTTAAGAGATTCATCTTTATGTGATAAGAACAA
>JANZLF010000004.1:30093560-30109371 GCA_026546835.1 Erythroxylum foetidum
AATCGTAGTGCCGACTGGCTCACCAGTTTTGCTAGCCAGCTTTCTTTAGGTATCACTATTTTTGAACACCCGCCTAGGGGTTGTATCCATCTCCTTGTAGAGGATGAATCGGGGGCAAGTCACCTACGATACGTCATGTAATTTGTCTTTCATTTCCAGTTTATAAAAAAAAAAGAGATTAATGTTACGTTAGATAATCATATTTTATAGAAAATGTTGAAACGCTTCAATATAACTAAGCTTATAAGCATTATCTATTTTGATATTAACTTATAATTATAATAAATTTTAAATAATTATTAGCCCTTAATTTATGCGTAGGAGAATTATGTGCTTGTATTGAAATACCTCCATCTAAAAATAAAAAGAGACTGCAATTTATTGTTAGATAAAAGGGAACAAGTTTGCAAAAATTTTCATTATAGTTAACGATTGGCTTAGTGATTCTTTGAAGGCATTTCATTATCTACATATGAACCTGTTTTCTAAGGACCCGTTTCCTTGGTTCAGTGTGAATCATATGAGCGTTTATGTAAAGAATTAATATTATCTTTTTGTCAAATTTATGAACTTACATTTATGTGTTTATATTATTTCTACTTGTGCATTTCCTTTATAATTTAATTTTTCAATGTTGAAACCCTTTGAGGTTTTGTCATGTTGGAATTACAAACTTGATATATAGTGATATATTGCTAGGTTCTAAGAGAGTTGCTTTTAGAGAGAACAAAACCCTAATGATATTTTGGGGGAGAAAATGAGGATATAATGAGCAACTCAAATAAGACTTCAGCAAAAATTAAAACAAATTTAAACAAGACTTTTTTTACAAATAACCAAATTTAAATAAAATACCATTTTCACTCCAAATTTTAAAGTATTTAGGTGTTGGTCCATTATATTATATCTCTATGACTCCGTTTTCTTGTCACGACGATTCCATCTAAAATTACACTAGTTTTTGTTAGCTCAAAGTTTATGATTAATTATTTTTATAATAATTGTATAATATTTCAAATTCAAATTGGATTTATTTCTTTGTATAATTAATGGTTTAATTCTCAAAAGGAAATAAAATTGTAGGAAATATGCTTTCTTTCTTACGGAAATCTTCTTTATAAACTTACCTTATTAGAAATAGTTTATCCGAAAAGATCCTACAAATTATAAATGTCATATATTAGCCTCGAGATTGCTAAAAGGTATTTTGACAAAGATGATATTGAAGTTATTTAGATTAAATGTATCAAGTTGACTAAGGATGCAAGATGAATTAATAGCTAGTTGAAGAAATTGACTATTTAAAGAAGAGCAACAACATTTGTGAAAAAATGAGCATACTCAGACTTTCGAAACATTTGAGCAACATCTATATTCTTGAGAGTCATATCATTCTTATTATGCTTAAGAAAGTTAAATCATTCTATCAAAAGAGAAATTTTTATTTAAGAACTTACTTTTAATTTTACATTTTATTCTTCTGTGAGCTTTTAGAAGCTTGTTATACATTTCGGGTGTTAAAGATTGAAGAACCTTGAAAAATATGTACTCGTGAGCTTGAAGAGGCTCATCAAATTATTACTTAGTTTTTATAGTAAAACGCTCAAGTTGAATATTTGGGGACTGAACGTAGGCTTAAATTGTAAGTCAAACTAGTATAAATAGATTCCATCCTTCTTCTCTCTCTCTCTCTCTCCTTATCTTTTATATTTTTATATTATATTGTGTGTGTGTTTATTTCAGCAAAAGACTCCTTCACTTTTCTAATAGGCCCCTTCTATTTTCAACTTACTAATGATTTCTTTCATTTTAACAGACGCCTTCCCTTTTATTTTTTTAATAGGACTTATACTTTAGTAGGCTCCTGTCGTTTAACATACTATTATCGTCTGAAAGGCATATATTATTTTAAATTTTAACAGGCCCTTGTTTTTTATACAAATTCAAAGCTATTTGCGAAAATTTTTTAAGTTACACACAATTCACCCTCCCTCTAGCGTGTGTTTACTTTATCATTTGGTATCAAAGACAGGTTATACATTTATTGTGTTTTACAGCACGTGATAGATTATGGTAAATACCTTGAGAAGTTTTGAAAGACAATCTATCTCAAAGTCTTCTTACTTTAATGGAAACAACTAATTATACTGGAAAGAAAGAATGACCATATATCTTCAATATATAGATATTGAAGTATGGCAAGCAATTAGAGTTGGAGCTACAATTCCCACTTCCGATAACGCAGAAGTATAAATTGATGCTGATAAGAGAAATACACAGCTAAACGCTAAGGTAAAATATCACTTAATATGTCTGGATATCCTACTGCTCTACAGTAAAAGAAATATGGGACAAACTACAAGTCAGGTTTGAAGGAACAAATGAGGTAGAGAGGCATAAAATAAATCTTTTAGTGCATCAATACAAAACTATTAGCATGAAACAATGAGAGACTTAGACATAATGCTTTCTGTAGATATATTTCAAAATGGAGACAAGGGAGAATTAATGGATAGTTGATAGTGGTTATTTAAGACACATGATAGGTGAAATATCACACTTCAACTACATTGAAAGAAAAGACAGAGGTAATGTTGTCTTTGCAGACAAAAATAAAGCAAAGGTCACCGAAATTGGTAAAATTAGTAATTCTGACTCTACCTCTATTGATAACGTTCTCTTTGTTGATGATATGAAACATAACCTGTTGAGTGTGAGTCATCTATGTGACAAAGGTTTCCAAAGTCATTTTTTATGCATCTTATTGTGAAATTGTCGATATTCATAATGATAATATTGTGTTTGTTGGTTTTAGAAATAATAATATATATTGTGCTCAATTAGAAGACATGTCCTTACAAAGTGTTAAGTGTTTTGTTTCTCCAGAAAATGATTCATTTATCTAGCATAGAAGATTTGGACATGACAGTATGAGCACTCTATCAAATTTTTCCAAAAAAATGTTAATAAGAGGACTACCGATATTAAAGTTCGAAAGTAATTAAGTTTATGAGGCTTGTTAAAAGGTAAACAAGTCAAAATTAGCTTTCCTCCTAAAAATATTGTATCTACTAGCCATCCTCTTAAACTTGTGCACACAGGTTTATTTCGTCAAATTATGAATCAGAGTTTTAGTGGTAAACATTACGGTTTTGTTATAGTAGATGATTGCTCCAGATTTACATAAGTTTATTTCTTATCAAATAAGGATGATGCTTTTGAAGTGTTTGAGAAGTTTTGTACAAAAATTCAGGTAGAAAAGGGTACTATATCATTTCAATTCAGAGCGATCATGAAGGAGAATTTGATAATATAAAGTTTGAAGAATTCTGTGACAACAAGGTATGACTCATAATTTGTTTTGTCCAAGGACAACTAAGCAAAATGTAGTTGTAGAGAGAAAAAACAGAACTTTGGTTAATATGGCCAGGACCATGCTATATGAAAGTGGACTACCTTATGAATACTGGGCAAAAGCTGTATCCACCACATGTTATGTACTTAACAGATGCCTTATAAAACCTTTTACGAAAAAGACCCCCTATGAGCTACAGAAAGGAAGAAATTCAAATGTTGCTTACTTTCAAGCATTTGGCTGCAAGTATTTCGTCCTAAACAATGGAAAAGACATCCTTAGAAAGTTCGATATGAGATCAAACAAAACTCTCTTTTTAGGCTACAGTAACACTGGTAAAGGATTTAGAGTATATAATAAAAGAACAAAGAAGATAGAAGAATCAATACATGTGGTATTTGATGAAGCACCACCTTCGACAATAACAACTGACTCAGATGATGAAGAGCATCCATTGGTATCTAAAAGTACATCTGAGAATCAAACTACGCCTATAATACCTTCAGAATTATAAAATCAAGAAGGCTCTCTGAAGCTAGAATAGAGCAGGTTCCTTCATCTCAACAGAAGCCTATGCAATGAAAAACATTGAGAGAATGGAAAGGTCTTGATACACCTCAACATATTCTAGGAGATCCCTTTGAAAGTCTAAGAACAACATCGTCATTTAAGAACAACTTTGTTGCTCTCATCTCACAAATAAAACCAAAGACCATAAAAGAGGCTCTTATTAATGAAAATTGGGTTTTAGCCATGAAAGATAAAGTGAATCAACTGCACAACAAGTAAAGACATCAATACCACAAAAAAAATTCAATCAATGGAAGCTGAAGTTTGTTATAAAATGCAGTATAAGAAAAAAAAAAGGTGATTTTTGGGCGATTCTTGCCTCCATGATGTTTAATGACATAGGCATACTTATCGCTCCTTACTTTGTTTCCATTGGTTAGAAAGTTTCCTAAAATTAAATGAGACAGTATGCAATGAGCTAGTAACGATATTCTACACACACTTGAAAAAAAGAAATTAAAGGAAAACTAGTTATTGTCTCATGAGTGCATCAATATGAATTTTTAATTTATGAGGAAATCTTAGGAGATATACTAGAAGTAGATCCTATGGGAAGAACTAATTTTTCCTATCATAAGTGGGATGTTAATGATTTGGAGTTAGTCGAAGTTTTCAAATCCATCTGCCTTCATGCTGAAAACACCCAAGACTGGAGGCCCTGAAATAAACAATTAGACTTAATACCACGATGCCCTGCATCACTTTCAACTACTTCAATTTTTTCCAGAAGTAGCTCAGTTAAAAGGTGCAACTTATTGGACACTTATATGGTGCATAATTTGTTAAAAGGAAATAGAAGGAATCTTTCAGCTATGATCTTGAGGTTCATGGTGAATAAAAGGAATCATAAGAATATCACCAGTTGCCTACCTTATAAAATGTTGCTCATCAAGATTTTCAACCTTTATGGAGTTCCTTTTGCAAATCTAAATTGATATGCACGGGCTAAGTTTCACCCTTCTGTTCCCTATCAATTTGGATACAGGTTGCAAAACAATGTCTAGGTAGACAAAAGATCTAAAAGAGTAGCAAAAAAAACTTATGTCCTGCTATAAACCATCAAACTCCTGTCCCTCCTTAGAATGAAAATAGTGAAAATCTTTAACAACAACTGAAGGATACTTAAACCAATCAAGAACAAATGCGAGAACAAATAAATAGCATGCATAATCAACTTCTTGACATACAGATTTTCCTTAGAAGAATCCTTGAATCTCTTCAATAACTCTGTTGCTATTGACATTATGCTTGGCTTATTTATACTAATAATTTTGTTTAATGCATTATTTACTCTTTTCCTCTATTTCACTATATTTTATTTCACTTCCTCTCCATACTTTATTATTTTTTATAATGACAATGGGGAAGAGTTTATTTAGATATATTTTTTGCATTTTTGCGTATTTTTTCATATATGATGATATATTTCTCAATACTACCTCGATTATAAATGTGATTGATTATGTTGTTAAACTTATGAAAATATGTGATATATAAACGATAGGGTCCTTTTTTAAGAAACAAGCTCCTTCTAAATGTCTGAACATATAAAAGTCATAGGTATCTTTCAAAAGCATCCATTATCTCTTTGAACTTTGAAAAATATATCTATTATTGCTTGTCTTCATCATAAAGTGGGAGATTGTTAGCTCAAGGTTTATGATTAACAATTTTGATGATAACTGTATAATATTTCAAAATTCAAAATGGATTTATTTCCTTATATAATTAATGGTATAATTCTCGAAAGGAAAGAAAATTATAAGAAATACACTTTTTCTTACAGGAATCTTCTTTGTGAGCATACCTTACTAGAAATGATTTATCTGAAAGGATCTTAGAAATTATGAAAGTCATATATTAGCCCTAAGTTTACTGTAAATTTATTTGGCAAAGATGATAACGAAGTTATTTAAATTTAAATCTACCTAGTTGACTAATGATGTAAGATAAAGCAACGACTAGTTGAAGAAATTGACTATTTAAAAAAGAGCAATAATACTTGTGAAAAAATGAACATATTAAGACTTTCAAAGCATTTGAGCGGCATCTATAATCTTGAGAGTCATATCATTCTTATTGTACTTTAGAAAGTGAAATCACTCTATCGAGAGAGAAATTGTTATTTGAGAACTTACTTTTGATTTTACATTTTGTTCTCAGTGAATTTTTAGAAGCTTGTTATACACTTCGAGTGTGGAAGGTTAGAGCACCTTGAAAAATATGTACTCGTGAGCTTGAAGAAGCTCGTCAAATTACTATTTGGTTCCATAGTGAAACACTTAAGTTGGGTACTTAAAGACAAAACGTAGGCTTAGATTTTAAGCCGAATCAGTATAAATCGACTGCATCTTTCCTCTCTCTCGTTATCTTTTATAATTTTTAATTATATTGTATATATGTTTATTTTAGCAAGAGGCTCATTTACTTTTATAATAAACTCTTTCTATTTTCAACTTGTAAACGATTTCTTTTATTTTAACAGGTGCCTTTTCTCTTTTTATTGTTTTCAACAGGACTTATACTTTAGGAGACTCACGACGTTTAATGGGTTACTATCGTCTAACAAGCACTTATTGTTGTTTTATTTTTAATAAGCCCCTATTTTTTATACGAATTAAAAGTAATTCACAGACAATTTACTGTATCGGCTTTATTTCAAAGTCAAACGAACTTTTTCTATACATCACCAAAATTTACCTTCAATTGTCTCACGTAACAAATTTTCTCGTTCTTCAAGGCAGTCTATTCCTGGTTGTTGACTGAATTTATTCAACCAGGCTTTGTTTCCATGTCGAAACATTACAATACCATTATTAGCCGAAAGTAGTGGAATCAGATCAAACATTTGATTTGGGGAAATGTAAAAACATTAAATACAACTATTTGCAATCATAACATTTTTAAATTGGTGGAATGTAAAAACACTAAATGTAACTATTCGCAATCATAACATTTTTTTGTAGTACAGATATTTGCTTTTAATTTTTTCTTAATCATTGCCCTTTTCTAAATTAAAATATTTTGTAAAACCTCACATATTTCACCATCTTTTAAATGATTTTAGAAGTAGAATGTTTTTGTACGTATTTCAAGCTATCTTGAACAATCATATGGAAAAATGTCACATATAATGGTTATGCTTCACTATTGCGTCTTCCTTCATCACTCTTCTTCGTTAGTATCTACTATCCAGTCATCTCTCTGCTTTATTCGTTCTCTGGCGCAGTCTTTACAAGCATATTTTGCTCTTAATTAAAAGATTTGAACTAATATCTTCACAGGTGCACTTAAGATTTGCTTGACAAGACTACTCATATGCGTGTTTTAAATTCTATTGCCATCCTTGCGGATTCTGCCACTCTCATCTTTCTTTCGCTAATAAGTCTTTCAGATAATTGTTTTTTCTTACGCTGATAGCTAGAATGATTCTTTTAGGATCAACCCCTTAATTATCCTTACACCAAAAACTATACAAATTATTAACACAAGTTATATTTTCTTCACAATGGTAGCTCAGACATTTTTACTGTTCTATAATAACAGTTTGAGGTCTTTTTCACGAGAAAATAAAACTCTTAGCTGTATTTCTGGGCTCAGATTTGGCTCTTGGTCGTCAGATAAACAGCTAAATATCTCTCATTTTGCCAATGAAGCTGAATATCGTGCTTTGACAACTGTGGCTTCTGAAGTCACCTAGCTAGAACGTTTATTTCTTGAGATTTGCTGTCTTTGATCTACCCCATCAAGGTTATGGTGCAATACACTGTCTTTATATCATACCCTAAATTCCTTTTCCCTCTGGGAAATCTATTTTGAGATTAGAGCAGGTTCAAGTCTAGGAACTTACCTGAAAAGGGGTCTAAAAGACTAACAAATTGTATCATTTTAGTATCCACTTTATTTTTATGTGTACATTTAAAATTAATTTTCAAAATTAAATAAACTTTGTTTTAGTAGTCACATTCAAGTTAATAAAAATAGACATTAAATTAAGTTAATTTAATCTTTCAATCGACCTATTTCGATCTCTAATTGTAATATCTCAATATATCATTAGTAGGATTTGCAGAGAGTGAGTCCTTATACATAAATGGGATTTGATATTGTAGATAGCAGACATTGATATTGCAATTAATAAAATAATCTCCGATTGTATTTATGTGTAAATTTAACTTTTCAATATTGTAATAAAATACGAGAGAGATTGATATTATATTCATCATAACTGCAGTTAGATTTATCAGTGAAATTAATTATAATTATACTCATATCATTTCTCTTTAATAATTCACAATCTCAACATAACTCATCTTTCCCAGTTTTGTTATAATAGAATATAATTGTTTGCATTAGCCTTTTTCACGACTAATCTATAACATTTTACATTCTTGAACTAACTTCAGGTTATTCTCATCATCAGCATGGGTTAAACAAAGCATACAAAACCTAATACTAATCGTCGTACGTAGAATTACTTGAACTGTGAATTCTGAGCTCACCGAAACCAATCTAAACTATCCCAGTCCCATGAAAGATCTTCGTCCATAGATACTGGCATGTTGCTACTTTCAGCTAATTTTGAGGGATTTCTCTGATCTCCGGATGATGAACTCTCACCCGAACTTTTTGTCTTCACAACCGGAGGGTTATGATGACGATGAGATGATGCTGTCCCATCACAACGGACTGTTGTATCGACCATTATCGGTCCCAATGGTCGTCTATCAAATGCTCTCAGGTTCTTCGATTTCTTGTACACTCGGCATAAACTGTATTCTTGCATCAGCTATACCAGTGAGACAAATAACAGGTTAACCGTAGAGTTAAATGTTAGATCCATGCACCGAGAAATAAGCAAATTAATTTTAAATTAACGAAGCATTTAAAATGCACATCCAACATGAGCTTTTAAGCCTAATCTAAAAAAATCGAACCATAATTAAGACGTACTTTTAGTAACTTAAAGGGTTTTATCAAAAATAACATAATATTGGTGGGGCTAATGTTTTCAGAGGAATTTGATAATTGCGCAAGTGGAACACTTAATAAGATTTGAGTTTAAACCATTGTATGTCCGGTGGCAATGGAGGAGGAACCTTCTCGTAATTGTACGGCTTTGTACTCATTGATTTTCCAGTCAGTTTTTCGACCGATAGGAGCTCTTCCCATGTAGAAGACCATGGTTCTTTTCATGCCGATAATCTGGTTAATGTTGGAGTAAACATGGGAAGGAGAACCTGTTGCTTTCCAGTATCCAGTATCTGTGAGTCGCTTGGGTCTTCCGCCTCTAGCTTCCCTCTCTTGTCTTGGGACGAAGAAGAACCACTGCTCAGGGTCTCTATTGCACACTTCCCCTGAAAATTCTGGGCAAAAGAAATCAAATAAAATCCAACTGAAAGATAATATACCATGCATGTACAATCGCTGGCTAGAAATCAAGTAGAGAACAGCATACTATATCAGCTCCAAACCAATATCATGCAGAACCAGAAAATTGTAACGCTATGCTTGTATGGTAGACACTGTGTTTGTAATTTCCCAACAGAAAAAGAAAAAAGAAGAATCAACGAAGTTAACTAGAGAAATTTTACGTGGAAGATCCCATGGACTGAACTCGTAGATATTAAGGACAGGAATAACCCTATCAATGACCAAGTTCAAATCATCTCTTCCGCCTTCGAGTTTGTTTCGCAGATAAAAAGAAACTAGTTCTTCTTCCGTAGGATAGAACCGAAACCCAGGTGGCCACTCCATTTCAATCGGCTCTCTCTCTAACCAATGATAATATGCAAATTGTGGCACTAATTGGGGCTCTGAATCGTGTTTCTTGTTTATATTTATATATTCACATGTGCTTGTAATTTTTACATTTGTATCATCATGGATGGAGTTACTGATCTTGGAGAGAAAAATCCAGGAAAGATCGGAGAGGAAAGTATCTGGAAATCCTTGGATTTCCAACGCGCTTGTCCGTCAGAAAATCCACGTGTACCTTCAAGTCATATTTGATTCATCCATCTGCATTAATTGCCCTGCATTTTTGCTTACATTCCGGGCCGACTTCAACTCTTTTTTGCAGACATACGAACCTTCTCTGGGGCTATATCAAAGCCAACTCTCGTCTTGGTCAATAAAAATATCGATGTTTCTCCTATAAGCTCTTTGTGGTGCATAGTTTTCCGTACAACATTCTTAATTTTCACTTTACAATCGAAAATTTAGGCCTGAGTTAGACCCATGGTTCATTTCTTTGTAACAATCAGGAGTTCAGGACTCAAGGACAAAGAAATCAGCTTATCAACATATGACTAATAGTAGCAAATTTTGACACGTTAAAATAGAAATAAAAGATTAATTCGTCGTAAAAAAATTCTTGTAAATGGGTTTTTTTTAATTTAATTTGTCTATTATTATTATTATTTATGTGAAAATATCGTTTTTATTAGTTAAGAGTAAAATTATGTATTATTAGATGTTTTTGAAATTTTATTAAGTAATTGTTATTGGTAGAGCTGAATTGAAACTTATTTGACATTAATTGGTATGATCAGAATTTATGAAAAAACTTTTACTTTAACCAAAAATCTTAAGACATTAGGTTTATGAAATATACTTGTGGGTTTTGACACCACACTTCAACCAAAAACCTTAAGACATTAAGTTTATGAATCATTTCCACTTATATGTCATTCACTAGCTTCATTTCTTTCCAATGTGGGATTTTCACTTACACTTGACTTCCCAACAATCTCCCCCTCAAGTGTGAACTTTCACATCAGGCTTGAACTCCCCCTTGAACGAAAGCCTTTTTTACTTAGTTGCTCGAGTATATGGTGTCACCAAGAGCCCTTCTACTCTACTGGTCTGAGCCCACCAGGAGTCTCCTTGCTCTTCTTCGTGGAGAGGCAACCATAGAATCCAACCACCATCTCCATACTCGTCCCTTGTCGAACCATCGGCTCTGATACCACTTGTTAGATCTGGGGAGTCCACTTACATGAGAGATCTTCACCATGGGCCTAGTGATGAAACATACTTATAGGCTTTGACACCACACTTCAACCCAAAACTTTAAAGCATTAGGTTTATGGGTCCTTTCCACTTATATGTCATTCACTAGCTCCATTTCTTTCCAACGTGGGATTTCCACTCACACTTGACTTCCCAACATAACTTACGTTTTATGAAAACATTTCTTACAGTTGGAAAGAATATCTTGTTTTGTTAAACTTTAAATTAATTAATATAAACTACCATAATCTTATGATAGTTAAATATCATTTATAAGATGAACATTATATTATTTACTAATTGTAACATATATAGATCTTCGAGTTTAATCACCAATCCTAACCAAGTTTACTTAATTGACATTGTGGTTCATCATAACACGTATTTTAACCTTTTCTATTGTTAATTTGGAGAATTAATTATGTGAAAAAACTTGGTAAAAATGGAAGAGTAGTTTCGACTTGATCGATGACAAGTAATCAACAAAAATTGTGACGCCGAGTTGATTTTTAATTGGACCAAAAACACTCGTGTGAGATCTCATTCAGACATAACTGCTTAAATTAAATCATCAATTGTTACCGTGAGAAAAGGTCAAGGAGAATCAGAAATAAAGTCAATTAAACGTGTTAAGCAGTATAAAGTCACGAAAGTTTCACTTGTCATTTGGAGACTAACTAGTCAATGAATATATATATATATTATAATATATATTCATTGACTAGTTAGTCTCCAAATAGTAGCAAATAACAAGTGAAAACTGCCTTGCAAAAAACGGAAACAGCCAAAAGTTACCGTAGAAATTGGTTCCTTAGATGCGGTGTGGACAACTTTCAAGGAAAGTTACGAGTATATTATTTTCCATTAAAACAAATATAAACTTGCAATTAGCATAAATTTTTTAATACTTCAATTTACTATTAAGTTTTAAAATAAAAAGAAATATATATTGAATAATTTAATTATAAAAAGTTAAAATTAATTATATCAAAATAAGTTAATCCGGGCGAAGCTTGAATTTTATGAATTTGGTCTACACTTGTAATTTTGAGAAAGGTAAACTTAATTCATTTATATTTAAGAGTAAAATTTATATAAGTTTGGTTGAAAGAGTACATAATCATCTCTAATTAGGAGTTGTTTGGTTCACTTCCTTTTTCGGCTGTTGCTATTTTAGTTTTTATTTTTCTATTAAATGAAAACAAAAACTTATTTAATTACATCTACTAATGAAATACACAAGTTAGAGATAAATTATTTTTTGTTAACTTAATTTATTTTAATCTCTTATATGGTATTTATTAATAAAAATTATTTTATTTTATTAAAATAAATAATTCATAAATTAAATTTTATTTCAAATATATTTTAATTATTAAATCAAATTTATTTGAAATATATATAATTTGAAGATTTTTTAATTTAGTTATATTTATTAATAATTATTTAATTAATTAAATTTAATTTAATTGTAAACATTAAATAAATTGTCAAGTTAAAATAAATTATTACTTTTTTTACAACTAATTGATATTAATTAAATATAAAATTAAATTAAATTATTCTTATTTTTATTAATAATTAATATATATTTAGTTAATATTAAATCAAAATTTTAATAAATAAATAAAAATAAATATTATTTTTTGTAGTTTTCATAAATTTTAAGAACTAAAAGAAACCAAAACTAAAAATAAAATAAAAACTTTAAACAGACAGAGTTTTTAAAAAAATAAAAATAAAAATTCCTTAAATTAAAAAGTGGTAAAGCTGAAAAAAAAACTATTGAATTATTTGATACGTATCATCATTCTTTTTTTTAAATATCCAATCAAATCCCAAATGTTTTTATTTTATTTTAGTTTATTGATGCACAATCCTATTGGTTTACTTAGTTGAGTAATAGAGCCGGTCCATATAGGTCAAAAGAGAAAATGTGATGAATCCAGCAAAACACAGTTTCTTTTCAAAACAAAATGGAGACTTGAACAAGTCATGTTGATAATACAAGTATAGAAAACGTGTATATTTAGAATTAAAAACCAAAGTCAAGTTGGTAAAAAGTCACCATTTGTACCTTGGTCCCCTCCAAAATGAGGGACGTTCTCATCTGTTAGGAACTTCATTGGACTTATTTTACATTGCACATCACGAAATTGCTTCTTAAATTCTCATATTATTATGCTTAGATTAATATTTCACATATAATCTCAAATTATATAATGATATTGGTAATTATGCATCTGATTGAAACACCTCTTTTATAAAGTGCTATAATTGGAAGTGTTACAATTAGATGAGTAAAAGCATTTAATTATTTAAGAAATTGCTTTCAAAATAATACAACTGTGCATAGAAATAAAAAAATAATAAACAATATTATTCATCATTGTCTTAAAAAATCAGACAAAAAATTAAATTAGTAAGATACAAGTTTTAAAGGTTTAAGGTACAAGATTTCCCAAAAAAAAAGATAAAAATTTTGACTAATATCATATTGTTATATATAAAACAAATATACAAAAAAGATGGGACAAAATTGAAGAAATTAAAATATGATTGAAGTTATTAAAGTAAATCAAAAAGTTGAACTATGTAACATTTTTACAATCGGACTAATGGACGGATTTGGTTTTTTAATCATAAAACTATATTATAGAGATTAAAAGTCCAACTAAATTTCTAGTTCATTAACCTACGTGCAATTGGATTAGGAGTTGCATCCGTTCACCTGCTTGATGGCTTCTATCCCTTGTAATGTGAATAGCCTTCAATGTTGTTAAAAAAAATGTTAGACAACACATGACAGTTTGAATTTTAATGAAATATTACTAACTGTACGATTTTAAATTTTAGAACATGGAACGTATTTTTTTTTAAATAATAGGAGAAGAACAAACATACTAAGGTACTAAACGGGGAAAAGAAACCTTAGATATATCCCCTAAAAAGATAGTAGCACAACCCACAGGCGAGTTTTGATATTAATAAACGCCTAGTTCTAGAGACTTGGCCTGATTGGCTAACCAATCTGCAGTTCAATTAGTTTCACGGTAAATATGTCCAGCCTTCACTATCCATTGACGGTATAGTAACTGGTGAATTCCTAAAATAAGATTATTAAAGAGAGTCGACGGTGGAGGGGAGGGTGCTAACACACCTTTTTTTTTTCGCAAACTATGATTTTTGTTTCAATAAAAACGTATCAAACATTATTATTTAATCATTGTTTTGAAATGTTAATTGAAACTTTTTAATACAAACCCGTATCTAGAAACTTGAGAGACAGTTTGGAAAGCAATCCCAAACTGGACAGTCCCATACATTAATCAGGATATAAATGCATTACCCTTTTAACTAGTTTGGTTTTGATAGGAACCTCAAGTCTCAATGTGGATAGATACATAGAACTTTGGTGTCACAAATTAAATATCAGTAATTTGACGTTGACCAGAATTAAATGTTAGGAGAGGCAAAAGATGAGTGAGAGAGTCATTTTTCACATGTATGCTGGAGGACGGTGGGTTCACTTGAATACCATCCACATGCTACAAGTCTGGTGGTCTTCATGTCTTTTTAGTCCAAAATGATAGCCGTAGCAGACGGATTTCCGGGATCGAATCTTCTATACCTTAATTCATAAGATGATTCTCGCAGACATAGACCAGGCGAGGCGAAGCCCATTCAAAACTTAGCAAAAGTCCAAAATCCACTTAGTCTGGTATATTCCGGCTTTGTAGTGTAGAGAAGTGGATTGGATCTCTAGATCACAGGCCATTCAAAATTCAGTACAGGACCACTTAGCTCAGGGTTTTCACTTTTCACTCCCGCTATTAAGATTTGACCTTCTCATTCACACGACGCAGAGCTATAAATTCTCGTCCGCGGCCTATACCTAGCGCAGCGAAAGTGTTGGTGTCCTGGCCGCAATTTGCCGTCTTTTTGTCTTAAAAGATTTTGTTTTTCCCACTTATAGGTTCTTACAGCTTCAGGGTTTTTGTTCATCTTTCCTTTCAGCGCTGCTCTTGATATCGCCTTCCGGTTAGCAATGGAAGCGTTTCGAGTCATGGCTGCGCAATAGCGGTCTTTTTCTTTGGGTTGTTTCTCTTTCCTGCTTGTCCCACTTGGGTCTTTTTCATGATCCATCTGTTTCTTTCTTTGCTTGGGTCTAATATGGCTTCCCTGCTGTCTAGATTTGGTTTCGTTGTAAGCTATAATGTCTCTGTTGTTCCGAGTTTCTGAAAGCTTTCAGCTTTTGAAACCCTGTAAATGGCTCATTTTCTTGTCAGAAACATTTACAGGGTCTCTCTTGGAGGCATGCCTACGTAAGGGGAATTGGTACATTTTGAAAAGTTTTTTCTATTACCGTTTCTCTGAAGGTTAATGAACTGGCAAGAATGATGAAACAATTAGATGGGTGAATGGATTCGATCCATTATGATCTCAACTTCCGAGGCATATGAGTTGCCTGACTTGTCTGTTTGTCAGTACCTGTGGAAACGATGTTGCTTTTTTTAAATATTTTTATGTTAAATCAATTTGTTCATAAACTGTAGATGATTTTATTTGGTGTTAATTTCGCTGGAATTACATTGGCAAGGATGATGAATCGATTAGATGTGTGAATGGCTTCATCCATTTTGAACTACAATATCTGAGGCATGCGAGTTGTCTGACTTGCCCCGTTACTTTGTTGTTCATCTCAAAACTGGTAGCTTTATTATTGCTGATTGTATTTGCAAAGCTTTGAGTAGACGTCTTCCATTTATTCCATAACTCGTGTTTTTAAGTTGACGATGACAAATCCAAAGGCTTGTTTCTCAAAACATTCGCAGTGGCCGCCTAAGAGCTTTCGCCTTCGCCAGGCTTGAG
>JANZLF010000004.1:30151362-30163710 GCA_026546835.1 Erythroxylum foetidum
AAACACTATTTTTTACTATGATTCCATTCCTTCATTCCCAAACCCTCAAATCAAACACCCCCTTAATGTCTATATAAACATAATCAAAGAAGATCAAAAGAAAGAAATTCTTAAGAACAAGGTTGCAGATTTTCAAGCTCAAGGCAAAGAAGAGAAGACTTCCAGATTCAATTCTCTACTCTTTTCTTATTTTCTTGTTGTTGTTAGATGTTAATGATGGTTGAACTTGGATATTTAGTTACATATATGGATTGCTAAATTTTTTTTAGGAATTACTCTTAAATTATTTATTGAACTTTAGATTCTTGATTTAAAGAATATACTTTTGATGTTTATTGTTTTACATTTAATTTGAATCGAGAGCATTGATGCTATAACTGATTTAGCGATTTCATTTGGTTTTTAATTACTAATTAGATTATTTGATTAACTGTTAAATTAGCAAAGGTTTTATACATGTCTGCATAGTGATCAGATGGGTTTCATTGAATTTTTAATAATATAAAAAATTAAAATAACTGAAATTGAAGTAGGACTTGAAAAGAGTTGAAGTCATCAGAACTAATATCATGTTTTCTGAAGAGGGAAGCGTTGAAAATAAAAACACAACTTTTGACATGCATCAGGCTGGCAACTAACAGCAAATAAAGATGTTGGTTCCATAGCAGCATCTATTTCTCATATTTATTAACACAAAATATTTCAGTTACAGTTAAAACAAAACTATTTCTATATCTAGTGAAGATTTACGTATTCATATATGATTTTAACTCGACTAACAAGGCACAGCCAATAAGATAGAAACATCAACAGGAAAACAAACATCAACAGGAAAGAAACTAAAATTGATCACCTTACCTTTTTAATTCACCTGGCACTACTTTTTCTGTAACATAAGTAGGAATTAATCACAATCAGCATTTGACATAATCACAAGTTATTCAGAAAATTGATCAGTTCATACAACTTCCCATTAATCACAAGTTATTCAGAAAATTGATCAGTTCATACAACTTCCCGTTCAAGTGCACTATGCACTACTGGAATAGGCAAATAACATTATCCTCTCTATCTGCAAAACCGAAAGATATTGAGTTTGGAAAGATATATTCATTCCGAATAGATTTTACGATACCACCACTCTCAACCACGCAAGCCGCTTTACCATTTAAAACCTTAATGACATCTGCACAATTACTTTCCAGTATCCATGAAGAAACATTTAGAGCCTTTAACAGATTGACTCCATGAAGAATTGTTTGTGTCTCAACAACAGATGGGGAAGAAGAAAAAGGGACTGGAAACAAATGCTGGCATAAACTAAAGTCTCTCCAATTAATCAGCATAATGCTGCAAACCAAGTTTGACCATTTGAATTCCACATTCCATCACTATTCATTTTCAACAGTTCTTCAAGTGATTTTGACCATAAAGCTGATCTGGAAGAAGAAGAAGCTTGTAAAGTGGTCCACTCCAGCCCCGAATTCCAATCACGAATAAGTTTACAAGCCTGAAAAGAAATTTCCGTCAGAATATATTTTCTTTTTATCATGAACCACCTTGCTTCTATGGAACCATAATAACCAAGAGATAGTAGCAATAATCCTAATGACATCCATATCAGCCACCTCAGATTGATTGAACATCCACGAGCCAAATTGTTTCTCAGGAATTAAATTAGTTCTTAAAATAGTAGATAAACCACAGGCATCGAATAAATTGGCAATCTTTTTCTGCCTCGCATTTGCAAACTGAGCTTAGTTGATTTCCACCATCCCCCATTTCATCAACATATCTCTTGCAGAAAACGCATTCAATGCTACCCTTCACATAATGATCTTAACTTTCATATGGAAGTTTGGAGACCATAGTGTCTTCTATATCTTCTCTGCAAATAAGTGAGAATTAGAGCTGCTTCAAGGACAATTATTCTTCGCCGGACTCAAGATGTAGTAGTGTGCCAACTGGACAAAATTAACTCCATTTCTCCTCATTCCGATGCCATTCAATATTGAACCAACGGTCCTTGTAAGCACAGTTTCATGATTTCACTAGCTTTGGATGGCAGAAAGTTTTCATCAAATCAATTTTCGATCCACCAATTAGTAGAAGGATCAATAAGAGCACTGAGTGTGGATTCAGCTGGTAGTACAGATGTTGAAGCAATCTTTTAGGATTTTTATAAAGCCAATAATCAAGTCAAATCTTAATCTTCTGAGCAATACTAAATCTCCAAATACAGCCCCTCTGTAAAATTTTAAAAGAACTAAGACTGCTAGTCCATGTGTAAGAAGGATATTTTTCCTCTCCCCGGATAAAATTTCACCTATCACCTTTCAGGAGTTGGTCAATTACAGATCCTGATATTTGAAATATCAAGAGCTGTAATTGGCAATCACAAAGCAGGGTTCAGACAATAACTAAAAGTATCCAGCCACTACACTGGCATCTTTGCATAAGACAAGAAACTATAGCATCCAATGCATTGATAATAATAACCTAATGCAACTGCCAGACTCCCACAAAAGCTCCAATTAACAATAAGGAATTAACAATAATTTACTTGTCCCAGTATTGCTGTGGGAACCAACTGGCACACAAATCAGCAGTATAGGACAACCATCTCCAAACCAATTACCAGTAATCCCCACATGAACAAGCCCCTTCCTTGAAGTGGTGAAACCTGTTAGCATCACGAACTATGACCTCCCTCCGTGAAACAACTGATGTCAGCTTGATAAATGTATGGCAATCACCACAAACGCGCAGATTTTTCAAAATTCTAATGGGAGTTCCCTCAGGGGTGGCAAGAAGGCCAAATGCAATAGCTAACTTCTCACTGTGGCTATAGAGAATTCCAAGTTTAACTTCCTCTTCAACATCATGTAGAACAAAGTTTGTATCTGGCACATAACCAGCCAACTCTAACTTCTGAACTAAGCTCGTCAGCTTCTCATAAATCTCCTTTGATCGAGAATGTGTCTCGTCTCCTACACTAAATTTATAAATATTATCACCTACCTCGATCCAAGTGTTACCAGGAATCTTTTTTAGTTGTCTTTTGGTCATCATATCCCTAATGTTAGCAACATCATTCCATCTACCAGCGTTTGCATAAATATTTGAAAGCAGTATATAATGTCCAGGGTTTTGTGGTCGCAACTCAAGCAAGTTTTTTGCTGCCTGCTCTGCCAAGTCCAAATTTTTATGGATTCGACATGCACCAAGCAACGCACACCACACACCATCATCTTTCTCAACCGTCATAGTCTCAATCAGTCTCCATGCATCATTCAGCCTCCCGGCACGTCCAAGGAGATCAACCATACATGTTAAATGTTTCACATTTGGCATCACACCATACTTATCCAACATTAGGGAGAAAAGCGCAAGACCTTCTGGAACTAGGCCCGCATGACTACAGGAATATAACAAAGAAACAAAGGTTATATTGTTAGGTAACATTCCACTTCTCAGCATCATAGGAAGCAAATCAAGAGCCTTCCTGCCTTGCCCATGGTACCCATAAGCTGCAATCATAGCACTCCATGAAATCACGTTCCTCCTTTTCATGATATCAAAGATTTCCCTCGCGAGACCAACACTCCCACACTTAGCATACATATCAATCATCGCCGTCCCCAGTATCACATCCAAAGGAAATTTATTTGCACGAACGTAATTATGAACAAGTTTAGCCTTATTCAAAGCACCAAATTTAGCACAAGCATTGACAATAGTCACCATAGCAATCTTATCAGGAAAGACACCCTGTTCTATCATCCGATCGGCCAAAACCAATGACTGGTTCGCACTCCCGCATTCAGCAAATCCTCTAATCATCGCTGTCCAGGTCACCAGATCCCTACAAGGCATTTCGCCAAACAATTGACTGGCATCCTCAATCGTCCGAAAGTTAACATACATGTCGACTAAAGCAGCACACACGAAACGATCGTTTAGCAACCCACATTTCAAAACAAAGCAATGAATCAACCTACCAACAAGTTGTCCCAATTCATCCTTGCAAGCCTTTATCACAAAAGGCAAAATGAAGTTATCAGGTTGCGACCCAGTTCTCAGAAACTCTCTAAAAGTCCCAAAACAACGGATATAATCACCGGCCCTAGCGAGCCCTCCAACTATTACGCTCCAGGAAACCGTGTCCCTCTCGCACATTTTATCGAACAAGATATAAGCATCGATCAAGTGCTTGTGGTATACATACATGTACAGTAGCTTGTTGGCAACGTTGAGGTCATGAAGCATGCAATTGGTTGTTACTTGAGCATGGAATTGTTTGATTTGATCTATGTCTTTACATGTCAGTAGTAAAGAAACGTAAAACTTGGACTGAAGCTCCAAAGAGGGGAAAGAATCTGAGCTGGAAAATTCCGGCGATTGGGTATAAGGCGGGTTTAAGGTGGTGGGTTGATGGGATTGAGGTTCATGTGTGGCGTCAGAGTCCACAAAGTCTGTAGCGGTAGAAGCAAAAAGGAAACGAACTTTTCCATGACAAGGAACGAATTTGAGTTGGGTTCGGAGTTTAAACATGAGTTTCAAGTTTACAAATGTCCCGACTCCTGGGTCTGGATGGCTCGGGTTGAAAATGAAATCATAGGCAAGACAATGACTTGATGCTAAGATGCAATTACGTGCTTTGGTTTTTAGTCACCGACTGATGTGGAAATACTTGAATACGAGTTCAATCCTAGCTCATAAAAGGTTTATGGAATACATGTGGTTACCAATAATTTTCTCAATCTTCCATCAAAATGTACGTACTAACAGCCCTTATTTCCTGCGAGATGGAACACCATATGTTAGTCATGGCTCAAGCTGATAAGAAATGCGACGAAAATCCAATCATAACTTACGGTAGACTTTTCATCACAACAGAGCCGTACCCAAGTAAGATTGAATCATTTAACAATAGACCTCGCTGGAATTTACACCATGCTTTTAATCACTACCCACAGAACTTCGTTTTCCTACTCTGATGGAACCAATTGTTATACATTACATTGGATCTCATTCACATATTCAGAACTGGACCCAAATATGGGGTTCTTCCACCCACTACACTAATTTTTCGTTCCCAGTGTCCCATTATAACCAAATCACCCTCTAAGACTCCACTTATTTTCCCTCCATTATATGTAGCAGCAGTAACCGAGTGTATGGAAGCTCACTAAAGGTAAAGATACCAATTGACGTTCAACGGCGCTTGTGAACGAGATAATGAGACCACGTTGTTTCTAGTTGAGTTGCGTCAGTGGTGGCCGTGGTATCAGCGATGACTTTAACTCCTCTCCCACGAATGATTCATACGAATTGTTTTCCCGAAATTCCTCGAGAAGCGCGTCCATTGGCATTGCTCGAAGTGCCTCAATTGTCCCCTTGCTAGGAATTTCTGCCTCACTTCTTACCGGGGTTGCACCTGTTGGCTCATAGTCCTGCACAAACAAAAATTCTTCATTGACGACTCAAATATGGAGATTTGGTAGTGATTTTCAGAATTATATGAGATATGGAAAAGATGAGATGAATGCAAGCTAAAACCAAGTTATCTGTGTTAAATTTAGTCTACCATATATCGCTGCCCAAAAGTTTCCTTCGTCTTCTCTTCAATTGCTGCGGCTTGGTCAGAGTGATCTTCTCTCAAAAGGTCCAGTGTTTTTGCATGAGATTGCACTGCCTCCAGGATACCAGATACAGCTTCTCGTTCTTGCTCCGATACACCTGTAGCAATTATCACAACAGAAAACGTGAAATGCGTCCCAGATCGTGATTCAACATAAGCTAACCCGAAGGGAAGTTGACGCTTTTAGTATAGAAAATTTTTAAGATATGTACACCAATTGTACTCACTCTCAATGTGATGAAGAATATCTTCATTATTCCTTGCCGCATCTTCCTCGGCTGCAACTCTTGTAGAATCAACTTCGGCCTCATGCTGGTCACTAGTGTCACATGCATTTCTGCACCGAAGTAATGATATGGTTACGATAAAGAGGTAATAAATACTGGTAATACGACATGATCATGTCAAAAGTTTTTGCGGAAATATTGTTTAAAGCTTTGCATCAATTTTGCTTCCTAATACAAAGGTTATACCTGACAAGATATTTCATCAGACAGTTTATGAGAAAATTAACATATGAAAACTTGAAGAAGGGTAAGGACTACTACTTAGTAAGTGACATCAATTCGGAAACGTGCTTCCTGCCCATCTCATTAACCGACTCATGGGTTCTTTTCCAGTGCTTTGTAGCCGATTCTGCTGTTGTCAAACTAGAGAATGAGGGAAAGAGTCAAGTGCACGGATTATAAATATTTGTGCACTCAACATAACACAGAAGACCAACACACCATTGCTGTAGGAGTAACTCCATACGACAATGTTTCGAAGCAGAGTAATCTGCACAATCTTTGGCATTATTCTCCGCTTGAATGGAAAATTCCTGCCATTTTCGTTTTGCCTCTGTTGTAGTGCCCTCCATTGAAGAAACATGTCCTTCCAAAAATATCTTGTTTCCAGTAGCATTTTCTCGAAGGTTACCTAGCCTTACATCCACCTATGGAAACAAAAGTATGCGCATCTTGATAATAAGTCAAACATACAAATCAAAGCGGAAAAACAAAAAAACCGTGGAGCCTACCAGCTCTTTCTGACGCTTGATGTGGTTAGAGACTAGATTGTTAATGTCAGTAACAAGCTTCTCAGCATCAGATTTTGATTGCTCCTGCAAAAGAAAAGTTTGGGTTTGCAGTGGCCAATGTGTTGTAGAAGTATCGGGATGAACAAAACGTACCTCGTAAGCCTTCTGAAAATCAGCAATAGTTTTCAATTGGAATTCGTCAGCTTGCGCTGCATGATTTTCTAGCCTTTCGGCTACTTCTGATATCTTTTTTAGGAACTCATTCATGTATGCTGAAATCTCCTTTATCTGCTTGTTACTATCATCGAATCTCTGATGAATTTCCAAAATCAACAATAAGGAACAAGAAACAGAAAGGATATGTGTTGGTGCTAAAGCAAGAGAGAACACTGGTAGTGTAGGCAACTCCTAGCGGAAATACTAGGATAGACTGCAGCACAGGCGCAACATTTTCAAAATTAAATAACTTTAAGAATTTCAGTGTACTTTTCACCAATGCAAAAGAATACATAATTTAGCTTCAGACATCGACAAGATGTTGTTAACTACGCAATAATTCATTAGCACGGTCAATCAAAGTTCATTTACAGCAGAGTCAAAACTATAAACCTGCTGCAGTTCCCTTGCAAAGATAGTCATTTCCCCTTGGTGAGTTGAGAGACCGCTCTGAAGATCATCAAATATTGAATCTGCTTGACCAGCCTCTGATGCTAGATACTAATTCAGAAAGGACGCATACATAAATCTCCACAGGATAATTAGGAGGTAAAGTGAAAAACAAATATGCATAATTGCTACCCCACTTCTTCAATCGACTGCTTATTAGAAGTTGTCAAAGAAGAAATTTGTTCCATTCCTGCAATGGAGCTCGCCTTGTGCAAACGCACAACATTTTGCACTGCTTCCAAGTGGGATAAATATAAATTCCTTGAAATTGTTAATTTATTCCTCATCTCCTTGACTGCCTGAATGCATGTGGAATCAATACAGACCTCTTCATTCCAAATCATTGCAACAGAATGTTCTTAACAAGAGGAAATGGTAACGAAAAGCAGACATCTGCAATGCAGATGCTTCCTGATACCTTATTATGTATATCTAAAATCGAATGACAAAGGTCCTCGACACAGTGAATATGTTCATTTTGCTGAGACATTGATTTATCCAGCATATCACCTAGAGAACAAATTTGTTTCGAGAGTTCTATTCTGACACTGTTCACCACTGATCTGTTATCTTCGTTAAGTTTGTCTTCTCTACCTACACCACATTGAATTTGCTTGTGAGTAATGTTTTGTTGGCTCCATATGAACCTGGTAGTTTCAAGAGACAGAGAACTTCATACCAATCTTTTGGAACAAAGAAACGTTATCCTGCAGAGCTTTCTCCAAGTCACCCCGTAGAACATATGCTTGATGAGTCAGAGCATTCTCTGTTCAGTAAATTCAAGAGCAGTATCAATTACCAAAATGAATTACATTATGAGGATAAAACAAATATTTATCACACCTGCTTTTTTCTGTTCAGATATGATAAAATCCCTCTCTTTCAGACCATAGCGGCACTTCTTAAGTTCTTCCTCTGTGCTGGCTAATAATTTGTTGACTTGGTTTAAGTTTCTCTGCAGATATGATGCACATAATGGGACCTATCCATATAAATAATGTTGTACAAAAAGCTTATAAACATTTCATACCTCTGTTATATCAAGTTGGCTGCTCAATTCAGAACATTGCCGAACCTGGGCAACATATTTATCTTGCAGCTCCTCCAATTGCTGACCCAACATATTGTTCATTGGTTATCCAAGGAATCAACGCCTTACTAGCTCACAAACACTGTATTAATTTTTCACACTAACCTTCTGGTTACTTTCAATATTTATTGTCATTTGTTCAATTTGTTCTGCCATGGCCTGAACACCAAAACACGAACATATGTAAGAATAATCATACACATTCACAACTTTGTCAGTGAAACACAACAATGCCAGGCTAACAATTATGTATTCTTTGTCTCTTTTAAGCAGCAAAATTGAGATAAATGCAGAAAAGAAAATTTTTCAAAAAGGAAATATCATTTTTTGGAACAGAGTTGGCCATTCAAAGTTAAGATAAACTACATATGATGGAACTTTGGAACAAAGAAGTACCTTCCTTCCACTCTCCTCTTGATAGTATCGTTCCTTTGGAATATAAACGCCATTCTTTTCACGTGCTGCATAAACCTCTAAACAAGGTGATGGCATTTGAAGCAAGTCAGAAAACTAGGACAACATAAGTTTGATGCAACAGATTTAACACCTTGCATCTATTTCTGTTTACTACCCCGCCAAAGCCAAGCCACCTCACCTGCCTTAAGCCTTTCAATCTCTCCATAAAGATCCTTGATAAGAGTCGATTTCATCATTTTTTGATTAACCTACAAACAAGGAAATCAAATTCTTCAATTTCTAGGTACTGTTCAGTCCATGTGTCTAGTTTAATTTTCCACATCTTAAACAATAACAGACCACTAGAAGCATATCCCCATTATACGTTAACGAGAAATTCAAGTTACTTCGTCAAGGGTTCAAAAACCGTATATATCGGCTTACAAACCACAAGAGAGCTCTAGAAGAGAAGAAATTGGATATTATAATCATTTACAAGGTTTTCCAACAGAACCATAACTTAAGCTGTAAAATGCCCCTCAGATAAGTAGATTAGCTCTTAGAATAATTTATAAGAGCTGAAATATGAAAACTTGCAGTCTTTGAACACCTGCTTAAAAATTATTGTCAGCGTTTTAAACAAACATTGAAAGCGCAAGAAAAACGGTAGTTGGCATCTGTTTAACTATTGCAAAATCAATCACTGCAGAGTTATGACATCAGAAGCTCTATATCCTCCGTGTTATTACTTCTAGAAGAAATTCTTGTGATCAGAATTCTTTCATTTTATGAATTTGAACGAGACTTGGAGCAACCGATAAAAGTTCTTCGTTTGTAATTATAAGATCACAAGTTTGAATAACAGAAACAGCCTCTTTATAAAAATTACAAAGGAATGCACGAATTAAGTTGACTTTTTGAATTTGAATGTTAGCTTAGCGGATCAAAAGAAAAGTGCATTGGTTCATAATCTATTATTTTCTGTTAAGCTAACAATCAAATACATAAACTACTAATCAACAGCATACCTCAGGCTTATTTTTTATGTGCTTTGCCCTATGTGCATAATCCAGTGTACTCAAAGTCTCTTCAAGACAATGAACGGCTGGGGAAACTGTAGCTATGATGCATGTTTTAGTTCTTCCCCCAAGTGAATCACGAAGTAACCTTGTAAGCTTGCTGTCTCTGGAGTAGTTATTTACGAACATAAGTTAGAAAAAGATACTAGTACGGGCTTTCACCAGTCCAACCAGGAAAACAATCCGAACCTGTAAGGTATATGGCCAAGATGCTCAACAAGAGCATTGATCACTCGCCCCAAGGTGAGTAAACTTTTGTTTATTTCACCAGCTTCTCTTGCACGAACCTAAAGCATAACCAAAAGGATAATTAGATTATAAGCTTACTTATTACTAATCACCATCAAAACTCATTATATCAATGTGTCAAAACAA
Organism: Erythroxylum foetidum; assembly: GCA_026546835.1. Classification (NCBI taxonomy): domain Eukaryota; kingdom Viridiplantae; phylum Streptophyta; class Magnoliopsida; order Malpighiales; family Erythroxylaceae; genus Erythroxylum; species Erythroxylum foetidum. The sequence goes on from JANZLF010000004.1 coordinate 30,161,631, forward strand.
ACTTATGTACCTCCCTAGCACCAGAACGCGAAATGTTTTCTGACCCGGCAAGATCCACCAGATTCAGCTTCCCACATTTAATTAGTTCTTCACCTTCAGGTGTTGCTTCCTTAATGTGCATCGTAATGGAAAATAGAGAATGCGACCGACTAAAGGATAAGAAAGATTCTTAAGATATTATAAAAAATCTTAATTTACCATAAGGGTTGAATAGCCAGCAAATTGCTACCTTGATTGCTTGTTTAACAAGGTTTCAGCAGTTCGACGTTTCGCAGATCCTCTCTCAAGAAGGATAAAAATCTCGCTTGCACTTGTCACTATCTCCTCTTCCAACCCTCTTACAAGAACTCCACCTTTCCCGTCTTCCATTAACGGCAACTGTTTTTTTTGCTTTTCATCCAAAGCAACCTTGGAGATTTCCTCTGGAGCAAGCAAATCAGTGATTTCCTCGTTGTACAGCTCTAAAAAAGTCACCTTCACACTATACTCTGCATTCTGGCTTTCAAGAGTATCAAAAATTTGCTGGACAGCTCTGGGTATGACCCCAGCTTCTGGAGGTAACTCCCCATTTGGCATACTCTGTCTCATTGGAAAATCTCATCAACAGGACATCAAATTGAGTTATACTTATCATGAAATGTAAAACATCAAACTCAAACAACCAAAAGACGCCGAAAAGCCCTACCTTAGATCTCTTGCATTCACCTTCCATTGTATATGTTTTACCAGTACCAGTTTGACCATATGCAAATATAGTACAATTGAAACCTTCCAGAACTTCATTCACAATCGGCACAACAGCTTGTTCGTAAAGATCTTTTTGCTGTGCTGAAGGTCCAAAAACCTGTAGCATCCAAAAACAACTGTCTGATCTACAATATCCAAGTTGCAACACCAATTCGGAACAAATTAAAACAGAAGAAACTAAAAATAAAAATAACAAAGAAAGAACCTTGTCAAAAGTGAAAACTCTATCAATATGCTTGCCGGCGATGTTCTGGGAGACGGCGACCTCTCGTTGGTACTCGTTGCACGTAAGTACCTGAGGAGCATTGTTCCTCAACTCCTCTTCGCTAAAAGGCCTAATTACAGTAACAACAACAACAACATAAACAATCAAACAACTTCAAATTAATCCACTAACATAAACCTTTTATCCACATTTAAGCACATAAGCATACATGTGCGTCGAAAGCTATGCTAACCTGCATCGGAGAAGGACCTGGACGTTAACGCCTTTCTCCTTCTCCTGTCGACCCGACATTTTTCTGATCCTATCGGGATTGTTACTGTTAGATTCGATTCACTCCTTCGAGGGGGCTCTTTTTGTCTATCTGTTCTTTTTCTTTTTTTGGATGAGAAAGTGAACAGAGAGCGGGCTGGGTTTGGGATTTGAAATTTTTTAGACCCACTCGCTCGGAGTATCATCCAATGGTTGGATTTTAAGGGACGGTGGAGATTTACACAATGGAGATTAAATTCAATTCATCCGTTTAAAATTGCAAAAAAGCATGAATTAAATTTTTGTGCGAATTTAAACCTTACTTTTTTAAGGGGTTGAATTCACGTTTAAAAGCACATCAATTCAACCCATCGTAACCTCTTTTTTTTTTGGTACACCATTGTAACCTCTTTAACTTACAACTAACCTATGTTTTTTTTTATTCCTCTCTTCTTTAATTAAATTCCAACATGAATTGAGTTTTATAATTCAATTCATATTTTGATATATTTTTATATTTTTGATAATAAATATAAAAATTATATTATTAATTCAATTGTTTTTATATTCAATTCAATTATATTTTTTATAATATAATTTATGTTAATATATTATTAAATTATGTCCAAACTTCAATTTATATTTAATTTAATAACTAAAAATAATTTAAATAAATATTAAGTTTTAGATCAAAGTTAATTTTTACAATGTTTTATTTTATTTAATTAATAATTCATTTATAAATATTATATAAGATATTAAAATAAATTTAATTAATTAAAATAAAAAATAAAACTAAGCAAACTCGCGAGGACGAGCTTGCTTAGTTTTTGTTTTTTTAATGAATTAAATTTATAA
>JANZLF010000004.1:30167862-30182433 GCA_026546835.1 Erythroxylum foetidum
ATACCACGGCGGGTGTTTGCGGGTTATACCGCGGCATCCAACCTTAATCAGTATTGTCCTCTTTGGTCAAGGGTGAGGCCACGGCTCGAACCCATGACCTCAAGGTTTTGTTCCACTTTATGTGGACGCCTCTCACCATTGAGCCAAACCTTATCAACGACAAATTGAAACACTTCTTTTTTCGATTTACCAATTATAGTCGAAAATCCCAATTATTTTGAGAAAGTCGAAAGTTCCTAGATCTGTAACATCATTCAAACTTCATCTTTCACTACTTGGGGAGTATTTAGAGTAAAATCTATCTCCGACTTAGCTAGGTTCACAAGCTGACCAGAAAGCCATCTGATACATATCCAGGCATGACTTTACCACTTCTGCTTCCCTTAGCGTCACTTTAAAAAAGTATAATGCATCATCTGCTAAAAACAGATGACTTATTAAAGGAGTACTTCTTGCAATTTTATAGCCATGCAGTTGACCTGTCTCCTGAAAGAAATTGAGCATTGTCGTTAGAGCCTCATAACACAATATAAAAAGATAGGGTGACAAAGGGTCACCTTGTCTTAACCCCCACTTAGGAACAACAGGCTCAAAAAGTCTGCAATCATGATAGAAATTGTAAGAAATTGTTGTGACATTTCTTATAATTTTCTCCACCCAATCTTTGCATTAACCTAGCTTAAGCGTCATCTTCTCCAAAAAACTCAACTCAATACGATCACATGCCTTACTCATATCTATTTTCAAAGCAACAAAAGCATCTTTCCCTTTACTTCTCCCCTTGAGCCAATGCTTTATTTCAAACCCAACTATCGCATTGTTCGTGATTAACCTTCTAGGCACAAAGGCGCTTTGATTTTTAGACACACTCAACTGCAAAGAATCTTTCAGTCTATTTGCCAAAGCCTTACAAACTATCTTATCAATGACGTTACATAAGGAAATTAGCCACAAAACTATTGAATTATGTTCCTTCTCTTAATTCCTGTGGGTAGATTAAAAAATATTATCCGATATTTCATCCTAATTAATCATACAAATATAACAAAATTCATGTTGGTAGATTTTATCATATCACGTATGATTAATTATAATTGATGATTTAATATGATCTTAAAACTAAATATATAATTATATTTAATTTGAGATGATGTGACTACTCCCAATTAATTAAAATCATATTGATCACTTACATTACCATAATGCATGTATAATGATCATAGATTTTTACACACATTTTTCAATTAATCACATGTAATTTGTGCAAATAATTAAACAATTATAATTAGCATGTCAAATTTAATTCCAATATTAGACATACTAATTAAAAATCAATATTTCATAAAATATATTAATGCCAAAATGATTTTATAATTAAAATCACAACAAAATAAGTTAGGTCTTAATTAACCCAATAATTACTAATATTAACATAATTAATATTGATAAAATTTTCACAAAAATTTGACAGTCGTCTTCAACCTCCAGCCGAGTCGAGTGTGACCTAGCTCCAACCTGACGCAGAAGGTGCGCAGAGGATGGCAGAGGATGCCAGAAGGTAGATGAAGGCCGGCGATTGGATGACGACGACCAATCGACGTGCGTAAGACGTTAAAGAACCATCCATGCGACGTTGCATGGATGGCGACGTGTAAAGCCATCACACTCAGTCGTCGTCACCTCTCCTTTCTTCACGGTTTTATCTTAGTTAGGTGTTTTATGGAGTATCAATACACGACTCTAATGTCCATCATGTACAAAAACTGTCGAAATATTCAACAATCTCAAGCTCATATCTTACGACAGAAAATCAACAATAATAGAGCATAACAGAGACATACTTTTCCACGGTTCATAAGCAAGGCAGAGACAGTGATGCTCTGATATCAAAATGTAAATCACAATACATGGCATGCATATCAAAACACAACAAGATTCACGTGTAAACAAGATACATGCATATTAATCATGTATATAGCAACGAAAGCATAACCGAGACATACCTCCAGTCATTGCTCCACCGATGTCCCAATGTCTTTGATAATTTGAATCTTCTAGCCTCTCCTTTTAGCATGATACGATGGTGTATTGCTTTGTGCTATGTGATGATGGGAGCCAAACTCGATTTTTAATGCATTTCAACACCTCCGCTCATCACAGAGGAGGAAACTCGAAAGCATCGACGACAACGTGTGCATGATGAAGGGTTAATGCATTAAATGGAGCACAATCTCAACAATAGGAAGAGTAGGTAGATTTAAAAAATCTTACAAAACTAATGTTTAATCATGTAACTAATACATGAACACAATTAAACTCCTAATAATGAACTTAAACATCCATGTAATGTATCTAGACTTTAAGCATTCATGTATTTTGATCAACTTTTAAATCACTTTTCAATAAGCGGATGTGGGAATTAGCGACCAAAGCCCACAAGTCACTTATGGATTATAAGAACAGCGACAAACACTTTTCGGATATGTAAGATCTCAATTTCCTAATGTGCAGGGCCATCAAGAACCCTACCCTAACACCCTCATCTTCGCTTAGGACTTCCTTATTGTCAGTTTTCGAGGACTCGGTGATCGACGACTCCGATGATAAGCCAAAAGTGGTGGGTCTGGAGGATTTAGCGCCTCTCGCCAGTCCAGAGGCGCTAAATCCTCTTAACTAATTGTGGAGTAAGCAAATACATTGCACGTTGACATCACCAACCTGCTCTCTCCTTTGAACATAGAGACTATAGAGTGTGGACGTAGCATTTACAAAAATGGAGGGTATCAATTACTATCTTACATTAGCTGTTGAAACACACTCTACTCTATGGAGATGAAGAAAAGGAGAAATTTGTACAATTTGTCTAAGAACTCAAGCTATTGCCACTGTTGCTAGCAAAATTAGCCCATCCAAATCGGTAGAGTTGACATGTATATATATGTTGCATCTGGTTTCTACAAACGCATCGAAATAGCTACATGAGCTCCTCAATCAAATTCCTAACATCAAACCTGCCATTGCAACATTCAGCAACACTAACAATTTCCTGAAATGTGGATACACTGCACGGAAGAACGAGCCTGTTGATCTTCTGGTGGAGATCAAACTCATTATGTGCCTTCTCCAACAACATCTTGAAGAGTGGGTGAGACAAGAAGCTTGTTGGCACCACAAACCTCTCATGCTCATCTCCAACGTATACAACGAAGAACCCCGTTGGGGGTTTGACTGATGAACCGGACAGACCATCCTCCAAGTCCTTTAACAAACGTTCTTCTTGTGAGCTCTCGAGCCCACTTCTCCTTTTAGCCTTCACTCTGCTGGCCAGCTTCCTGAAAGATGACATCTTTTTGCCTATCATGCTTCTGTCTCTGGTGTTCTAGAGTTGAGTTGAGAATAAGAGAGATATAGATCAAAGATGGGGAGAAAATCTACAAAGCGTAGTGGTTAACAGAGAAGCTTTAGGTAATCAGTGAATGACTTGGGACCAGATTTTCCCTCTCTCCATATTAGAAGACTGAAGACTTTTCTTGCTTAACTTAATTATATTGGTCGGAGTCGGACAATGTATGTATTTGCCGTACCAATGCAATGTGATAGTCTTCCAAGAGTCGCTTCTTTTTGTCCTCCGAAATTGATTGGTAGAATAACAATAGATCTAACTGGAAGTGGTACTAATTCTTGTTCTTGGGAGGACGTGCCTGAGTTTAACGAGCTCAAATCCTCTATTCTAATAACTGACTCTATTATGATTCTATTCTGAGTTTAATACGACATCATTTTGTAAGTTCTGCATATAATAAGATGTAATTTTTAGGATTTTTGTATCGGATGTGAAATAGAGTTCCATCGCGAGGGTAACCAGCTGCTTCTAGGCCGAATTTTCAGTACTTACGGGACTTACCGTCATTTATTCACGACGTTTTATTACAGAATTCATTTGGACTGTGCCATCCTCGCGGCTGCCGCTCAGACATCCTCGACCCTGTGAATTTGCTTTTCGAGCTTTAAGGCTTTAGCTTCCCGTGAAAAAAAAAAGAAAAAAGAAAAATGAGATTCGACGATTTGAAGCTGAGATTAACCAACACGGAATCAGTGTTATTCCTTCAACTTACATGTAGTTGGTGGGTGGCATGACTTGGAGTTACACTTCATTAGTTGCTTTTGGTTCCTTCCTCTACTAATAGAATACAAAAATAAGGTAGGTTTGGTTATTACGAACGTGATGGGAGGAAAGAGTAGTATATATAATATAATGAAGGCAAGTATAAGGGTATCTGCAGGCTGGTGGCAAGTTCTCAGAACCACCATGTTCTATGCACTAACAGAATATGCCTCCATTCGCAAGAGGACAGTGCAGGCCATTAGTGTTATATATATATTTAAAGGGAAAGAGAACCGGATTGTATTGTAGTGTACGACAGCTGGTGCTTTGTAATTGTACCATCAGCCGTACTATATCATCGGTACAGTTGATACACGTCCGTCTTTTAACAATTTCTAATTGAATTTAGTATAATTCTACTTCTCAACTACTTATTATGATACGCAAATTTCTTTTTTTTTTTTGCTCTTATCTGTTTCTCTCAGTTCAGAAACTAGGGTGTATTTTTCTATAAAATTCATTCTCGTCTTTGTACATTGATAACCCACGAGTTGCTTCTTAAAAATCTCCAAACACACCGACTTATACGGGGCTTGAATTGATCTATTATATTTGGGACTACTGGTTCTTATAGACTCTTTTCTATGAGTAATTTTTTTGCCCACTTGCACTATCATATTATGTTTTGGAGTACGTTCGTTAGATTTGTACTTGGAGTACGTTCATTAGATTTGTAAAGCTTCGATCCGGCAAGGAAGAGCAAATCTTGACAATTGATCTCGGCATGCTGGTGCAAACCTCTTTTTGGTTGAGTAAAATTAAGTACGGATGGAGCATGCAACAAATCGTCCTCTTTGATCACAGCATGTGGTCTTCTTCGTGATAGTTTAGGAGCTTGACATGGAAGATTTGTGCACAATATTAGATTGTGTTCTGCTATCTCTGCTGAACTCTGAGAAGTACTATCTAGGTTCAAATTTGTATGGAATCTGGGATATTGCCAAATTGAATTAGAAGTGGATTCACTAACAATGATTAATATTCTGTCATCCCCAGTTACACACTCAATGTCCCTTGATCCCTTCATCTTAGGTATCAATGAACTATTTATTCAAAACTGGATAGTTCCACCTCAACACATTTACAGAGAGGACAATCAATGTATCAACTGACTTGCTAATTTTGCAGAACAATTTGAGTTAAGGATCACTTCTTTAAAAAATATACCTATAAGATGCCTCTCAATCCTCTTAGAGAATATGTCATAAATTTGTTTCTAACGATCAGTAATATAATTTGTATCAATTATATTGGTCTGCTACTTAAAATATGAATAACAGTTCATCACACACGAGATCGATTGGGCGTTTGGTGATTCTTGCTTCGGATACGACGTCGCGAATTCGATTTTTCGCAACACCCCATATTTGCCCTTTCGGGCCTTCTCATGTTTCATCGGCTTTCTAATTTGTGCTCTCACACATGTTTGGACTTTTCTTTTTGAGTTTAGGGCCCATGAAGCATCTACTCTAGGGTTTTGACTAAGACAGAAATCCCAGTCACAGTTTCAGTTCTTTTACTTCATCAGCACATAGCGAGTTGAATCAAAGTCCTAGAAGTCGTAGATATGAGCAGATCAGGGCAGCCTCCAGATCTCAAGAAGTGATTTTCAACCTTTTCTTCTACTCTAATTTCTTCTTACTTTTTGTTTAATCTTTATCCTTGTTTACTAAATCTGTTGTATTTCCTCTGGTGTTTGTCATTTGTTGGGTTATTACAGGTACATGGACAAGAAGCTTCAAAGTAAGTTCACCCTCTTTGCTGATGTTTGATAATTTCATGTTTAGGTGTTCTCTTAATTTTTCCCGCTTTTGGGAAATGTAGCTCGTTCTAGGGTATATTTGATACTTAGTTTGGATTTTGAGAAATACAACGTGCGCAGCTGGACATTTCATGGGTATTCCAATGCCGTATTGGTGTGTTCTTTATAACGTGGAATGTTTTATGTTTCTAGTTCTGTTGATTAATTAGAGTCTGGTAGTGAAAGGCTTGGTAACTTATGATTCGTTGCCTTTTTTCTGTAATTTTGTGTGCAAACCTTTCCATACATCCACTTATCTGACCAATTGATAGCTTTCATGCTGTAAAGACGGACTGTTATTCATGTTGAAAATTAATGAATGCTGGAAGCGAAGCTTGCCCCTTACCTAGGGTTACCTCGGGATCAGATGCTCTTTCCCAATTATCCTGTTCCAGCCTTGTTTCTGCTTTAAAACAACGTCGTTTTGGGGCTATTTACATATAAAACAATGTCACTCTGGGGCTGAATCAGGGTTGGAAGAGAGTAATTGGGACAGAGGATTTGATGCCGGTGACCTCCTCATTATCCATTGCTTTTGTGTGTGGATCTTTAGACTACCAATAATTCTTTTGTCCTATTACTGTTATTCTTAATTTTGTTCTATGATGTGTGTATGTGTGTGTGTTCGAATTCCTTAAGTTGACGGCCATAGTTTTCCACACCTCATGCACATCAGTAGCCATTTGAAATGAATGTTGTTATTCCAGATGAAGCTCAATAGCTTATTGATGTGGTTACTGTGCAGTATGTAACTGAATAACATTCTTCATGTGTAAATAGAGGATGTTATCTTCAGTGGGTGCTTTAACTTAATGAGGTTTACATAACTTTCTTGACTTTTTACATTATAATCTTGCCCTCACAAAACTGGGACGGCATTGTCAAAAGGAATAGTCTACTTTAGTTTTGATCCTTGTTTCATGCTATAATATGTTCCTTGCGGCATCTTAGGTCGTGCTTGTAGCTGCAGTTGATTGTGCTATTATTGAGACTTTTTAGTCTGGGGTTTATTGTTAGCTTCCATGTTCTGATAAGTACGGTGATTCAAGTGAAGGAAAAAACTTTTCTTCTATCAATAGAGTGGCTTGAATTCAAACTGATTATGGGTTTAATTTTTAATAAATTATAAAAGATTCCATAAATTGAACTAAAAAAGAGATATGTGTTTTGTTTTTAAGATGGTTTTTGCCCTCAGTTAATTGGTTGTTCAATTTTAAGTGTCAATACAGAATCTTGGAATTTTGAATTCCATTTTCCGTTTTTCTTGATATGCTTGGTTGATGTGTCAGATTGCTGATTAACCTTATCATCGTAACATATGCAGTTAAGCTTAATGCTAATAGGTTAGTGGTTGGAACACTTAGAGGATTCGACCAGTTTATGAATTTAGTGGTTGACAACACTGTCGAGGTGAATGGTGAGGAGAAAACTGACATTGGCATGGTGGTGAGTCATATTTGTCTATTGTATTTGTTTAACTCATAACGCATAATGCATAATGCAGTCATCTAAGTTTAATTCCTGATAAATAATAATCTTGTATTTTTTTGAACAGGTGATCAGAGGAAATAGTGTTGTCACTGTTGAAGCACTGGAACCCGTCAACCGATAATAGTTGAGATATGACTTATATTGATGCATGTTTGATGTACTTCTAACTCTTGTATTTGGCCCGATATGGCTCCCCCAGTATGATATGGAAATTGTTTTATATTTGTGGATGAATGCAGCTTATGTTTCCCAGAACATTTGTTGCTAGATTGATTTAGTGGGCTTAAAATGATGCTGATCATTATGGAATGATTATGCCCTGCCAACTACTGGCCCTCCGTCCTGAAACAAATTGCTTTAGGATACATTCGTTTGTATGAACTTGAATGTGCTGCCTCTTTAACAGGCACCAAAACCAGCTTGATAATGCTTTTTAATTCATAAACGATCTAGATAATCTGGTGAGAACGCATACCGCAATTTTCACAGATACTGACAGTGGTTAACTGGAGATAAAAGCTCGTTTAATGCGTTCGTGTTCATTTTTACTCTTTCATGATTTTATATGATCGAAATTGGTCTTGAAATCCATAATTAAATTGGCGTTGATCATATTACCACTGCTAAAGGGGATGAGATCTTATCCTGCTAAAGCAGAACACATGGAATTTCCATGAATAATCAGAAAGAAGTTATGGAATCTTAGCCAGACCAGACCAGACCAGATCGATATTTGAAAGAACAAACGCTCCCTTCAATCCAAAGGTCTCTTTCTATTTGTGGTGCCCACCAAGAAAAAGCTGCTCTATACCTGGAAGTTGGTTCGTTCCCATTATTTTATTTATTATATACACTCGCGGTCCCGGTGCCCGGGAAATGGGGTTTGAATTTGGAACAGTTTGCTATTCACACGACTTACAACGGTACATTAACTAATCCCTTAAAGCTTCTTCCTTTTGGAGTACCGTATTGCTACAAGGTCTCAGCTTTGGTTATGGGTTGCCTGACCCGTCCTTCACTTTTTTGGCTTGCAACTGCACTTTCGTACGGTCCCCTGTCGTTTGCACTTTGCACACATAAACGTACGCACGTTATGCACAAGTCACGTTCTTTCATTCACGAAACATAGCCCAGACTATCCTAGGTAGGAGATTCTAAAACTGGAAATTCAATCAAGTGCTAGCTAGCCTAGGGATGGGATATTAGGCCTAATTGTACTTGCTTAAGCGTCAGTTTAAACCCCGATTAGTGAAAGGGTGTTGGCTATAATACTTAAAAACCGGGAAGGGAAAGTCAGGGGAGGGAATTTCAGCTTCAGGGGCTAGATTCTAGGAAGACGGACAATTATATTGCGTGGTGAAGTTAGGTATGTGATGAGGACATAGACTTATATATAATACTCATCCGTTTCATAATAAGAGTACAGATGGCTGAGCCAGGTGGTCCTCTCTCTGGTCTCTGCTTCGGTGACTCGGTCCCATACCTGTCACAACCCAATTAGTTGGCTTTGCGTAACATAAAGCTTTGTTTAATGCAGATGAGTCAGATGACCGCAGAGTGTTTATCTGTCATTCCATGTTATTCCAATTAGTTCAATACATGTTCCTCATTGCCTCCTTTCCTTTTGGAAAAACTTTGTTTCTGTTATAATTTACCAGGTTGCAAATTCTTCGTCTTTATTTGTTTAGATCCATCCTTGTATTCTCATCATTCCCAATTGACCTTTGAGTAGTTTATTAGTGATTTTGGAAAGAAGAAAATGAATGGCGCTGGCCTGTATCTCTCTACTACTTTGCTTATATCCTCTTAAACTATACAACCTAACATTCTGTATCTGTATCTACGTTGTCTCTTTCTCTCCGTAGGTTGCTTCTTCAACCCTCAAGATACCATATCCACTGAGAAGGCAAAGAAGAGCAGATAAAAAAGAAAACTGATATTTGTCACGTCCCTACCCCACGCACTAAAACCTTCCTTCAATCCAACTCTACATACGCACAAAAGTTTTGTTCCCATGTTCTCCAACAAAAATGAAGAAAACCAATTCCAAGCAACGATAGAGTGAGCCCTGAACTAAACCAAAAAGACCATTTCTTGCTTACAATTCTTGTCAAAACAAAAACAAGAAAAAGACAGAGAAAACAACATGACTGAAGTAATCCAATCATCACCGTCTCATTTCCCTTCTCCTACAAGCTCTTCCTCTCCTACTTCATGTGTTCATGGTGATATCCCACACCAACAACACCACCCACATACGTTTAGCCCCGCTGGACCCGTAGAAATAGACCAAGAACAGCTAGACGAAGATCAAGAACAAGTTGATGGGTACATAGAGAGAATAGAGAGGGAGAGAGAAGGAGACCAGCTCTCTGTTGTGGAACTTTTGGTCGCTGCTTTTAGAAGGTCCATTGTCGGTTGTAGCGTTATTGCCGCTACTGGGAGTAAAGAGCTTTCAATGGAGATTGGTTTGCCCACTAACGTTAGGCATGTTGCTCATGTCACTTTTGATAGGTTCAATGGATTTCTTGGCTTGCCTCTGGAGTTTGAGCCTGAAGTTCCCAGGAGAGCACCGAGTGCAAGGTCAATTTTTTATTTCCTGAACAAATTTGGTTTATTTCATCCATTTCTTTTTTTCACTCTGGGTTGAGGGAAAGTTTGCATCTTGAAAATTTTAGTCTTCTGGTGCCAAATATTTAGCATCAGCTCTTGCAAATCATCTGCTGCCGAAGAGAAACTGTTGTATAATGTCTGTCTAACTTGAGTTTTTTTTGTGGGGTTATGGACCCAATTTTTGATAGACATTATATGGTGCGAGTCCATTCAACTTTGCACCATTATTTGTCCTTCCCAATGTGGTTGTGACATGAACATTCCTTCTTAGTCGTCAATGTGCTAATTGCTATTAATGTTTACCCGTAACTATGTATCCATGGTGACATGAAACTTAAAGAGTATCTTCTTCCTCGCTACTCGGATTGTTTGTGATCGATTGTGTTAATCGAACGCTTTCTCATCAGTAGCCAGAGTAAAGAGTTCACCTATTTTGTCGAGGTTTTTGGAGGAAATTTTGTTTAGTGCTTTTATACGGGCACTTTATTTTCTTCTGCTTCTATGCTATTGCATAATGTTAATAGAAAGGTGCAGCTAGAGAGTCTGTTAAACATACCCATGTTACTATTTGTAAGTTTTGGTTGAAGCTGCATTTTCTGGTTCGAAGTCACCCTTGGTTGGACAATTCTTTTTAATAGGTAGTTTTACATGTGAAACTGGTTACGTGTTCCTCATGCTTTCATTTTTCATTAGTATACACTATTAGGTTCATGGCCCATCAAAACTGACCAACAACGAAAATGTCTGCATCCTTAGTCTGCGATTTTCTGTTGTTTTACGCTCATATTGTCTACAACTATCCGCAACTGACTGGACCAATGCTATGGTTGTTGAATGCATTGTGCATAATTGACTATTTCTAGTTTCCAACTCTACTGGTACACAATTACCGTAGACAGCATCAGAAATAAATGCAGCTGATTGCTTCTGCACTAATTTATACCTTCATTAAGCCAACCCTGGAAAGAATTCTTACCTTATTACAAGACTGATATTTTCGGGTCATTTGCTTAGTTTATGTTGGCTTAGATTGTGTTGTATTGTTATTGTAGTTTCCCACTTTATTCCAATTACATAAGCAGCTGAAAGTATCTACCTCATCATCATCTATGAAGTTACTCAACTTGTATCTGCATAATCTGAACAGATTAGATAACATGAGTGAGCTTGTTTCTCCAGAAATACGATTCAATTGTATCTGCATATTCAATTTTAGGCACTTGATTCTCGTGGCTGATTCGTTGATGCCATTCGCTTATGCTTATTGATGAAACATCAATTTTTGCAGTGCCACTGTTTTTGGAGTTTCAACAGTGTCCATGCAACTTTCCTACGACTCTAGAGGCAATATTGTGCCTACAATACTCTTGATGATGCAAAGACAATTGTATGCCCAAGGAGGATTGCAGGTCAACATCCATTTCTCCTTTTCTAATATGCCTATTGAATTATAGTTGAAGCATCTACCTCCAATGTTTCCTGTATAAACATTCACGTGGGGTAGAACATGTTTTGGATAAAGAGCATAAAAGTCGAGAGATGTAAATTAGTCCAACAATGTCTTGCAGGCAGAAGGAATTTTCAGAATTAATGCAGAGAACAGTCAGGAAGAGTATGTTAGGGATCAACTAAATATGGGAGTGGTCCCAGAGGGCATTGATGTGCATTCCTTGGCAGGTTTGATAAAGGTACAAGTTAGTTAATTGGTTCTCATACTCCATTCTCCAGTTGGTGACAAGCAACTGGTTTTCACTGTCACTTCACTTATGTGAAATGTACCTTGAACAAAAAAGTTTCCGTTTGTAGTTTATTTTCTCGAGTTTGTATTAAGATGATACAAAATCATGATTCTGTAGGCTTGGTTTAGGGAACTTCCAACTGGCGTTTTGGACTCTCTTTCACCGGAACAAGTGATGCAATCACAATCAGAAGAGGATTGTGTTCAGCTAGCTCGATCTCTTCCCCCTACAGAAGGTGCTCTATTGGATTGGGCAATAAACTTAATGGCTGATGTTGCTCAACGGGAACATCTGAATAGAATGAATGCACGGAATGTCGCTATGGTTTTTGCACCCAACATGACTCAAGTGAGTAATAATCCATGCTTAAAATCTTCAAAATAAGAATGTCCAACTCTCTGCTACATTTCATTATTCTTTTATCATTTTTGTACCGATCCCACATAAATCAGAGGAATGATCTCCTCTAAATTGAGAGGGGTTACCTTTCCTAGAAGGCCATTGCTTAGATTGAGAATTAATTGTACCTCTGCATATTCTCATGTTATTATGCAGATGTCCACTTCTGTTATTGTTTCCATGGATTAGTTAGAGAACTTTCCAATCAGATTGCACAAGTCATTATGAAAAGAGTTAAACACTCTTGTTTGAATGGTTTCGTGTGCAAAGATAGGGCTCTGGCAATATATATAGATTATTGACACTCCATAACTTGTGTGATTGCAGATGTCAGATCCATTGACCGCATTGATGTATGCTGTTCAAGTGATGAATTTCCTGAAGACCCTTATCATTAGGACACTTCGAGAACGACAAGATTCTGTGATTGAAACAGTTTCTGCTTCCTCCCTTGAGCCTGCCGATGGGAATGGGCATCAAAGCCCTTCTCAACCTTTCCCTCAGAAGGTTGTGGCTGGTGAGGAGAGTGAAGAAGAGAAGGTATTTGTTACTGAAGAACCTACTCTTCAGAGTCCTCCGCCTAGCGGAGACGATTCTACCATTGAAAGTGATTCCCAAAATCTCTTGACTTCAATTCAGAACATTCACAGAGGAAATCGGAGTCTCGTTGGTAATTGTCCTGGTGAAGTTTTAGCTCAATTAAAAACCATAAAGAATGAACAAGAGGGCAGCTTTAAAGATAGAAGCCGAAGAATCCAAATGAAAGGCTGCAAAAGCAGAAATGGTCAATCCAACAATTCAAATCTGAAGAAGGGTCCAAAAAAACCGAACGAGCAATCAAAGGTGTGGGCAGCAGGACATATTGAGAAGAACAATGAAACTGGTATTTTAGGTCGGATGAACCAAAGGACACAGCGGTTTGAAGCTTGTAGGTGAAAGAGTTGTTGGAATTATGCCCATGACCCAATCGTTATGTAATAGATTGAACACTGTAGTTTTGTTATTATTAATTTTGATTAATAATATGGCAAATGATTTTATTATCATATTACGTTTATTGTTTATTATTCTAATATGATAAGTCCTTGATTAAATTTATACACTTGACGTCATAATGGAGATTATGATAATGAGAGTCAAGTCTTGACGGTTTAATCTAAAAGTGTTCTTGATCATAGGATCATCAAATAAGGACTTTAATGATCCGATTAGATCAATATATATGTAATAGTATCTATTGGATAGATATTAGTATATCTCATTTACTAGGTTACATGTATAGATGATGCATATAGAAATATGATCATTGAACTAACCAAACTGAGAATTCCAATAGTTAAAATTACCTATAAACTGTCAAGTGGGATATTCTTATAAGGATTTAAATGTATATTTTTCCTTTGACCTAAGATCATCGTATATAGTAATCAATATGTCACTTATTATGTTTTGATGTCTGGCACCTAGTGTGTAAAAATGTTAGTTGAATGATCATTGAATATAATTAAGTACTTATCTGATTAATGGTGAGTCAAGACGGGATCCATCTACTTTAGGTAACAAGTTTGAACTCTCTGTTGTCATTGATCTTAATGATTGTTTGAAGACCTTGTTCAGGCCGATTGAATGAGTGAGAAAAAGAAGTTTTATAAGTTATTCACCAACTATTAATGATCGACATGTGGCATAGTTGGTTATCTAATAAGGTTTGACAGTTAAACTATACCTTAGGATAATCTAGAGTTGTAATGATGTAAGGTAATTTTACATTATCCTTAACTAGGTTCTATCTTTGTAAAGTTATTACTTCACACTATTAGATTATTGAGGAGTGTGCTAGACACCAACCTCGATTAATAATTAATTATATTAATTACTACCGACATAGTGATGATCCTATATTAAATAATCTATATGGCATATTATTATATTTTTTGCTAGCATGGAAAATATAATTAATATTGAAAATTCTCTTGTATAAAATAAATGAATAAAATAAAATAGTTTTATTTTATTTCATTTATAAACAATAATAATTATTTATTATTGTTTAAGAAAAGAAAAGAAAGAAAGAAAAAAGGGTGTTGGCGTGCTGAACTTGGTGGTTGTGTTTTTGGTTTTAACATTTAAAACTTGTTGCGGTCTAAACAAAGCGATATAAATTGAATTCTATCTAGACCAATTAGAGACAAGTGCACCCCATCGACAAGTAATATAAATCGGTGAGAACAGGATATCGTACCCAAGGAAAAATTTTCCAACACGTAAGACACTTAATTTAAACGATGAAAAATTACTCAGACGATCTAAAATTGATTGATTTGAAAATAAAATAAAGTAAAGTAAGCAAATTAAGAAAATAT
>JANZLF010000004.1:30182533-30192816 GCA_026546835.1 Erythroxylum foetidum
AAATATAATTAATATTAGAAATTCTCTTGTACAAAATAAATGAATAAAATAAAATAGTTTTATTTTATTTCATTTTAAAAATAATAATAAAATAAAATAGTTTTATTTTATTTTATAAATAATAATAATTAAAAAAAAACGTTATATGTAAACGTTGTAACGGTTACAATGAGGTTTTGGTTTTAAATCAAAAACAATGTAACGTTTTATGTTCAATAAACATGAAAAAAAGGGACGTTGGTTTTTTAATAAAGAGTGGTGGTTTTCAAGGCAGTACGAAGAGGAGTTAAAAACCACTGTGACTTTTTTTTCTTTGTAGTGTGTATGCGGTGATATATAACAAAGAGAAATCTTTGTTTGTTTTTAAGCAACGTGGAGACCGAAAGTTAGAACAAAAGAAAACATAGAGATTGTTGTTTTCAATTTTGTGTTGTTCGGAAGTCATAAAACGAAGACAAGAGAAAATTAGAGAAAATTGTTTTCTCCATATTTGAAGAAAGGGTTCTTCAAATTTATTATAGCCATATCAAGTGTTGAAAGTGGGACATATTTTTCGGTGTGAAAAACATAGAGGCTTCGTATTTTTCGAAGTTACGAATCGAGTAATCGTCATTTCCAGGTATTTATTCATTTGTCTGTTCTGATTTTGAATATGATTATTAAATGCAATAGATCAATATGTGATTGCAATTTTAATTTCTGCTGCGTATTGCGATCCCTCAAGAGTGCTCTTGCTTTGCGATAACATTCCAACCGATGATAATACAAGTGGTGCATTGTGAGTCAATGTGTTTCTTTGGTTTTATTGGTGTTGCTGCACTGCATCTGCATGCCTGTTTTTCTGGTACAAAGAGCAAGGCAACTAGTATAGGTCGTCTAAATCAATCAAATGACATAGTGGGTGGGTATTAACCTTGGCGAAGAATGCTGTTGCCAGCTAATGATGCAGACGAGACAAGTCCGACATATTCTGTATGTTTTAGCATTGGACATTCAGTATTTGTTTTATGCGTGTTCCAGAGTGTTGTTCTTGAACTAGTTATTTTTTTTGGTACATCGGAAAGTTGAAAAAATCAAACACTAATAAAAAGACAAAAAATAATTTATTCTTTCAAAAAAACACACTCATGAAGTATCAGCAGCTAGATTGAGCAAGAGATCTTGAGGCGGAGATAACTATTCTTGAAATTCTTGTCGATTTCTACTTCCGCGTTTTGCAAGGGAATCAGCTACGCGATTTCCTTCCCTTAGAGAATGACGTCATAGAATATTCCAATCCTAACCCTTGCAAACAATGATATCAACGACAATATTAGCCAGAGGGTGGAACAACCAACCATCTCTAGAAATCAATCGAAGGGCCTTTAAGGAGTCTGACACCACCATAATTCTTTGAAACTCAGTGCGCCAAGCTATTTACAACCCTGTCCTTATGGCCAATAGTTCGGCTGTCATATTCGTCGCAACTCCAATATAATCAGCAAAAACACGCAGCTAGCACATAAATTGGTCTCTTAAAACACTTCCAATTTCAACGTCGCCAGGATTATTTAAGGCACTACTATCAACATTCAAACAAATGTAATTAGGATTTGGGGCCAACCATGACACCTATTGTTGGACCAAGACGGGATCTCAGTGAAAACTACCAAAGCAACGACATCAATCCTGTATAGTCACAAAAAGAAGAGACTCTTGGTGAAATTTTGTCCAAGGACTCGCCTCGAAGATAGGTTGATTACGCCCCCACCAAATAATCCATATAGTAGCTAAGAATATTATGTCGCTATTTTGAGAGATACCAGGATCACAAGTCCGTGAGCTCCATTTCTTAAACCAACCAACAACTTCAAAATCCACCGGAGTAAAGAAATCAGTAGGGACGACATTATTGAATGCTTTATACCAGAGATACGATACCTCTCCACAGTCTCTAAAGAGATGCATCGAAGTCTCTATCCCACACAAATAATGCTGACAGAGACCATTGCTATCTAAGTTTCTTACCCATCTTAACTCTTGAGTATGAACTCGTCCGAGACATAACAATCAAGCCATAACACGAATTTTCTCGGGACCCCTTAGCTTCCATACCCAATCGCAATTAGTATTGGAAAGAGTAAAATCCAAATTCTCACTCTTGTTCAGAATCCAATTATAAGCACTGTGAACAATATATCTACCAGTAGGCGACTGACTCCAAATCCATCGGTCTGGAACCCCTGCCCAAAGCGAGCGATGAATTCGATGCAAGGAATTTTTAATATCCTCACTGATGGGAGTCCGAAACTTATCAAAATCCCAGTCTCCATTATGTTGAAAAACATCACTGATCTTTAGCGCCATATCCTCTTCCACAATCTCCCTCACCAAATCTACCTGCGGACCTAAATCGCACCAAGAATCGAACCAGAATGAGGTGGAATCACCATCTGAAACTCGCCGTTTGAAGCCCCCCCAAAGCTCCTTCAATGTTTTCATGATCCCCTGCCACAGAGAAGAGCCCTTCATGTCACCCAACCACTTATCCACAGAAAGACCAATCGCATATCGATTTAAAAGGACTTGGGCCCAATGTTTTTTGGGGTGGGATATCAAGCCCCATACAAGTTTCCCCAGCATAGATATATTAATACTTCTAGAATCCCGCATGCCCAGACCACCCAATTTTCTTGGTTTTGCAAAAATTTTCCAATTCACCAAATGAAGCCCTTTATGATCGACTTTTGTGTTCCAAATGAATCCACGCACTATTTAATCAATTTTCTCACAAGCAAAGTTCGGAAGCCAAGCTGTTTGCATTATATAGACCGGTAAAGCATTCAAAACAAAGCGAACCAAAGTAATACGTCCAGCAAGATTTATGTGATTCATTTTCCAAGAAGAAAGCTTAGTATTCACCCTCTGGAGCGGCTCATTATACATACGACTGTTCCTTTTTTCCATTACCCAAAGGGAAGCCAAGGTACTTTCCAATATCGGCCGTAACACCAATATTTATCAAGCTTCCTAACAAATTAATTCTATCACGCTGCATGCCACCCGACGGAAGCCACTTTGATTTAGATTCACTCACCTTCATTCCTGAAGCTTGATAGAATAACTGAATAATGCGATTCACCTCCTGACCCTGCTTCGGGGTTACTTTCATGCAAAGAAGAACATCGTCAGCACAAAACAAATGAGAAATTTTGACCCCACATCTTGAACAATTAATAGGCTTCCAATTATTACTAGAAACACTCTCATTAATCAAGGCAGCAAATTTCTTCATACAAAAAAACAAACAAGTAAGGAGATAGCGGGTCCCTTTGACGAATACCCCTCATGGGATGAAAGCTATTAAGCTTTTCCCCATTCCAGAGAACAGTCAACTTTGTGCTCCGAATACAATTCATGATAAGTTTAACGACCCGATCTGGGAATTTAAAATCAATCAAGGTACCCTCCAAAAAATCCCAATTGACTCTATCATAGGCTTTCTCGAGGTCTAATTTGATCAACATCGAACCCAGCTGACCCTTGACTCTCTTTAAATAATAGACCACTTCCCTTGCCAAAATAACATTATACACCGTACCTCTACCTGGAATAAAACTACCTTGGAACGGATGAATAATCGTATCCATAAAAGGTCTCATTCGTTGTACAATCACTTTTGTGATAATTTTATAAATTACATTACAGAGACTTATTGGTCAAAATTTTGAAATGTTCTTTGGGTTGTCTTCCTTAGGAATGAGAACAATCAGAGCCTCTGCAATACGAGGATCAATATTCCCAGTGGAGAAGGCTTCCTGGACCATTTTCGTAACCGATTCTCCAATAATAGGCCAATACTTTTTGTAAAAAATCGGTTGGAAGCCGTCTGACCCTGGAGATTTGAAACTGCCCATAGATTGGACGGCCTTCCACACTTCATTACTGGACACCGGGCTATTTAAAATTTCTCTCATACTATCATCGAGGACCCCATGGGTTGTAAATGAGTCTTTAAGATCAAACGTGACTCACAAGGTAACATTGAAAGGTATAAATCTAGACTTGTTGCCAAAGGTTACACTCAAAAGGATGATATTGACTATAAAGAGGCCTTCTCTCCAGTTTCAAAAAAGGACTCTTTAAGTATTGTTATGAAACTTGTGGCTCATTATGATTTGGAGCTTCACCAAATAGATGTAAAGACCTCATTTCTAAATGGTGACTTGGAAGAAGAAGCATATATGGATCAACCGGAAGGTTTCGTGATCACATGAAAGGAATGATTAGTGTGTAAATTAAAGAAGTCAGTATATGGACTGAAGCAAGCTTCCCAACAATGATATCTTAAGTTTAATGATATCATTACATCTTATGATTTTGTAGAAAATACCGTTGATCGGTGCATCTATATGAAAGTTAGTGGGAACAAGTTCATTATATTAGTCCTATATGTTGACGATAACCTTCTTGCTGCGAATAATGTTGTTTTGTTTCATGATGTAAAAAATTTTCTTTCTAATAATTCGAAATGAAAGATATGGGTGAGGCATCCTATGTGATAGGACTAAAAATATTCCGGGATAAATCACAAGGATTGTCTCAGAAATGATATATCAAGAAAGTATTAGAAAGATTTCAAATGAAAAAATGCTCTACAGGGATAGTTCCAATTAAAAAAGGGGACAAATTTAGTCTAATGCAATGTCCACGAAACGGTTTGCAACGTAAGGACATGAAATCTATTCCTTATGCGTCAGTAGTTGGGAGCTTAATGTATGCTCAAATATGCACTAGGTTAGATATAAGTTTTTCTATTGGAATGTTAGGACGATATCAAAGTAATCCTGGACTAAACCACTAGAAAGCTGCAAAGAAAATCTTTAGATACTTACAAGGCACAAAGGACTATATGCTCACATATAGAAAATCAACCCATCTCGAAGTGATAGGTTACTCATATTCAAACTACGCCGGTTGTGTAGACTCACGAAAATCTACATTCGGTTACATGTTCCTATTAGCTGAAGGAGCGGTTTTGTAGAAAAGTGGAAAGCGGTCCGTCATTGCCATTTCCACTATCGAGGCTGAATTTGTGGCGTGCTTTGAGGCCACGATTCATGGATTGTGGTTGCGTAACTTTATCTTAGGTCTTGGTAATGTCGACAGTATTACCAGACCGTTAAGAATTTATTGTGATAACTCCGCAGCCGTATTCTTTTATAAGAATGAGCAATATTCAAAGGGTGCGAAACACATTGATTTGAAGTATGTCTGTGAAAGAAGAAGTGCAAAAACATAAATTGTCAATTGAGCATATTAGTATCGATCTCATGATAGCGGATAAGTTAACGTAAGGCTTCCCTCCCAAAACATTTATTGGTCATGTTGAACGGATAGGCCTTATAGATAAATTCTTGTTAGCATAGTATTTAGACATGTACATATACATATCAAAGTCTTGCTCAAATTGTTATGACACTTGTGATTTCAATTACAATCATATATTTTTGCTTACTTACTGGTTATTTATATTATGTTGTATACAATAATTATTATTTGTGAGATAACAATTACCGAAGTACCCACTTAAAGTTTGTTCAGTGAAGTTGATTCTGTGATACATGGAAGGAATCGGGTTATATAACTTGTGACCACCATGATCTCATCAGCTTAATTCAATTAAGGATGACTTGATCGACTCCATGTATTGTGTGCATTTAAAGTTTTATTATTAGATCACCAAGTTGGAACATGGGCCAAGTGGGAGATTGCTATACTATTTTATGTCCCATGTGACTTATAATTTAAGTCCCATAAAAAGTACCCAAGATAATGGTTATTGAGTATTACATAATGGATCTCAAATGGGTCGAAGACTCTTTTCCTTTCCCTTTCAACAATGAACCATCATGATAGTTGGTGAACCAACATAATGGTTGATGATTGAGTATTTAAGTTTTAGACATAAAACTTATGGAGGGTAATCTCAATTATTATGAACCATTGAAGAACCACATAAAAGAAAGGAAGCTGAAAGGAAATAAATCAACATCTTACAAAAACAAAATAATCATGAATACATGTACACACAAATAATTCGATCTATAAAAGTTTTACATTGGATTGCTGCCATTCGCTATAACACACTAATGTCGAAACCAGTTCTCTTGAGTTGGGATAAAAGATAGTGGAATCTCGCCCAAAGAACTTAGGTGGATACAAATTTATAAAGGCTTGGTATAGCAAATTTCTTGTTTTGTTTTAATTTGACTCCTTTACTATCTTCTCGTACACAGGAATACCTCCGTTGGTCAGTCGGGGCTTACTTCCCAGCCCAGAAGGAAAAGCAAAAATCGGCAGGTAGAAGATTGATGAGACTATTTATATAATCGAAATCTAAACAGAACTGGGCGTTAAAGCCCAACGTAAAGGACAAGAATCCAAGATTTGCAATGTATGACTCGTTTACCGTAGCAATTGTATTTTTGTGCCTCCTACCCTCCGATTGTGAAGTACTCCAAGTTTCAGCAATTTGGTATCCTTTTCATTTCTAACATACCGTCCTTTCTGGTTAATGATTCTGCAATCAGCCAATTGCGCAATGAATATCCGTTGCTTTCAACGGAGATTGTCGGCGGTAGCTCCCTCCTCTTTTCCGACGCCGATGGCTTCTCTTCAACCCCCTTCTCGCTCGTATGTTGCTGGACTTCATTATATTACGGCTGTTATTTCTGAAGTTTCACGCTTTCAAAATATTCTTTTTCGATGTTTTTTTTCCTCTAGGGAGACACATTTTTGGTATGTTATTCCTGATGAAATCAATTGTACTTCCCTCTTGAATCGGTACATGGAAATTCTTACCCCATGTGAGAAAGAAAATGTTCTAACCATGGCCGGTGATCAACTTCAAAAAAGAGCACTGCTTGCCCGAGCCTTAGTTCGGACTACTATTGCAAGATGTAAGCTTTTGTTCATCTATTTTCCCTCTTACTTGGATTCTTTCTTGTTTCAAAATTCATACGCCCTCTTTCTGTCTATTGGGTAGTACTAGTGTTCCTTCTAGTTTTATGAATCATAAAAGAAACTGCTATATGTGATGATGTTTCTAATCTAATGCTTATGTACGTGGTTTCAAGTTTTGATTTTGATATCGAGTTCATTCGTTGCTCATGTTATATGAACCTAATGTCATTGTGGAGTTTGGGTTGGTCCGACTATGATGCGCGTGAAAATTTTGTGGGTCGTTGAGCAATGCTTTTTCGTTACTAGATCAGACAAATTGTTTTGTTGATCCAAGATCCTTGAAGTTCCGGAAGAACAGATATGGGAAGCCTGAGGTTGGTTTGCTTTTCTTTTCTAGATATCCCAATATTTTCTAACATAACAGATTGCTTTGTATCCATCGTCTCGGAGGTCATTCTTTTTTCTGACACTTTTCCTCTTTTCATAGCATAGTTGGAATTGCAAAGTGATGATGATATCCAGTTACGGAAAATACAGTTCAATATTTCACACACTTCTTCCTTGATAGCTTGCGGGGTCACTACAAATTCACCAGTATGTGATCTGAGCTTGTCTTTGCAGCAAAGTTGTGGCTTGCCTTCATTCATTCTCAAGTTTATCTTTGATAATTGTGGATGCATGAAGCTCGTTGGACTTGCTTTTGTAGATTGGTATTGATGTGGAGGAGAAGCAAAGGAAGACAAAAAACAACATGTTGGCTTTTGTAAAGCGTTATTTCTCTCCCCATGAATTTAAACGTTTAAGTTCTATTTCAGATTTTGAAGCTCAAAGCCAGGAGTTCATCAAATTGTGGACCCTCAAGGTGAGCGTGGGGCCAAGATTACATATTGATCCATGGGCTGCCCTTCTTGTGCAGATTGTAAATAAATAATTTCATTTGCACTAATTTTATCTAATTCTGTTTGTAGGAAGCCTATGTAAAAGCTTTGGGGAAAGGCTTCTCAGCTGCACCTTTCAAGACCTTCACCATTCGTTTAAGTGGTGGTGTCAAGGGATGCTTTGAACTTACCGAGGGTTTAGATTCCGAGGTACATGAAACAATTCCATGTTAAGATTTATCTCCACAGCAACATAATGTTGGCAATCTTTTCACTTTGTGTCTGCTATTAAGCACTGTTTTACTGTTTTGGGGTAGAAAGTGATAATATAGAAGTAACCAGAGGCTGAAAGATACTTTTTTTGCATTGCAAATCTACTTTGAATTGGGTGCTTTATTTTTTGATGTTGAGACTTTCTTATTCTTAGATTATGGATCCATAAGACATTTGTGCTTTCTAAACGTTGATCTTGTAGTCTGTTAACAGTGTCCATTACCATCTTTGACATTGTTTTATGCTTAAAATAAGCTATTGAATAATGCTGCATTCTTATTTATGGAGTCAGGCGTCGGAAATAAGAGTTGAATCTCTTGATGACTCAAAGAATCTTACAAGCAATTGGCAGTTTGTGCTCGTTGAATTGGAAGGTTCTCATTATGCTGCCATCTGCGTGGAAAGGGATAAAAATAGGGATTTTGGCAAGAATGTACCACTGAGATTAACAGCATGGAAAACCATTCCTTTTGTTGAAGATAAATGTGCATCCGGTACTGATGCAATTGTAACCATTGGTGGAATGGTCAAGCACAATGTGGTTGCGTGATGCCAAATTTGATTCAGTTTTGACGACACATTGTACACATTTAGAACACTTCGAGGCATGTTTTGTACTCGACTGTTAAGTTGCATTCTTGTTGTATAATTTATATGATTTAATGATGAAAATGTGCATATTATGACATTTCTGCGGCAACCTAATTATGCCATTTGTGTTAAGGAAAGCCGTCTTGATTTTGATTGCATGACTAGAGTCCGGGAAGGGTTTCCAAGTGCAGAGAGAGCTTTTGCCCGTCACTCCATTCGTTGCCTCCGTATCCTGTAGTCTGGTGATGCTAAGTAAACTCTACGGTAATGATAAATAATCATTTTCTTCACTGGAAGGGTGTCCGGCGTCATCCTGTACACGAGACAAGAATTTGTTCACTTGAAAGAAATGTGTATCAACCCTAAAAAGCATACAAGAAATGAGGGACGGTTGAATCCTGACGGCGAACAA
The DNA here is from genome assembly GCA_026546835.1 of Erythroxylum foetidum. Classification (NCBI taxonomy): domain Eukaryota; kingdom Viridiplantae; phylum Streptophyta; class Magnoliopsida; order Malpighiales; family Erythroxylaceae; genus Erythroxylum; species Erythroxylum foetidum. The sequence goes on from JANZLF010000004.1 coordinate 30,191,633, forward strand.
GAGTGGATGGTTTCTGACTTCTGAGAGTTGAGATCCATCAAACAATACTTAAACCTGACATTTGGCAGTCGAGTCGGTCCTTTTAAAGCCACGATCTCGTGATCACTTCCTTTCCCTCTTTCTTCCTACTCAAATTGTAACTTTCAAATAAAAGAGAAGATCCTAAAAATAAGGCAATATGGCAACCGAAGGAGCTTCAACTTTTCCCGCTGCGGAAGCCGACGGTGAATTCAATGCTGGCCGAAATAAGAAGGTTGAAATTGTTAGGAAATTAACTGTAATCAAATCATCAGCTTTTTTTTCTTCCAATTTTTCTATTAAATCTCAACAATTAAATAACTTGAAAAATATAAATTGTAAAATTAATTGAATCGTGCCTGATATAAATTCTTGCATTTTTTTTCCATGAGGTGTCAACTAGCGTCTTTCTTCTAAAGATGTCCTATGTAGCAGGGAAAAAAAAAAACTCAACATTTGGAGGAACGAGTAGTAGTGATAATTATATTAAGCCTATTTCCTATAAATATAAAAAGCACATTAGGTTTATTTTTATTAAATTAATTTTTTTAAATTATAATTAAACTTAAACTTAAATTTTAATTATAATTTTAATAAAATAAAAATCTCATATCTCATATTTCATATTTAATCTTAAAATTTCTCAAACTTCACAATTAAATCTAACTTAATTTAAATTATTTTTTCTTTTTAATTACTCTTTATATATGAATCGCTAGGTTCCTAATATATTGTTAATGATAATAAATTATAATTAAATAGACAAATTAAAACTCTTTTTAATTTATTTTTAATTTTTCAATTATATAATTTATAATCATAGATTAAGATTAACGTTTAACAACAATTCATGATCACCTAAATATTAGAAATGTTAAAGTGGTTTGACTTAACCTGTTTATGCATAATCATAATGTATAATTTAATTATTTCATCATCTAATATTTCAATTGGATATAGAGTATAGAATATGGTCAGCTCCTTTAAATCTAATCATATTCATTTTTTTTGGTAAATCAGAAAATAAATTAATGAGCAAAAATATATACAAAAGGTTCACAGGCAAAGCCTCCAAAGGTTCAACATATCCTGAAAGAGGGAAGACCTATGAAAAAGGAAAATACCAAGCAATGGGAAAACAACCATAAGTCAAACACTAGGGCTAG
>JANZLF010000004.1:30200310-30228833 GCA_026546835.1 Erythroxylum foetidum
CCTATTTGCATTCATTAGATTAAAGATGAAAGATGTACATTAGATGGACCATCTTCCTTCTTTCTTCTTGCCAAAACTGAAATTGGTTATTCAATTTTAGGTTATAGTCTTTTCATATAGCCATTTTAAAGATAAATGAAGAGAGTATCATTTATTTGGCAATTTTATGATTGATTAATGCAAGAAGTGGTGCACTGGATGACTCTCTCTTCTTCCATTCATGCATAAACGAAATTGGAGTGTAAGAAAGAAATCTTGCATGTTCTTGAGACCTTCTCTCCTTTCATGCAAGGTAGAATTGAAAATACCAATTGAAAGAGTTTCATTTTTGGTTCTTCTTCTTCTTGCTTTGAATTGATTTCTTTTATTTAATAGAAGATTCCTTTTTTTTTTTGCAAATTGTTTATACTTATGTATTATGTTGAATTGAAGTAACAATTGTAGAATATTTAATGTAGAATTTCATATATAGGATCTTAGATGATTTTGATTTGATAAAAATTTTGGTCAAAAAAATTTAATTAAATCATAACAAGAATGGTAAGGCTTGAATGAGATCCTATATATAGGATCATATAATTCTTCCGAGTTAGAGAAAAATCTATCATAGGAATTATAAAATGAATTAATGTGTTCTTAGGAGATAAAACTTTGGTCAAAATACTTAAGGATATGGTCTGTATGTTTTGACAAGGAGTATAATTATAACTTTAGAATTCCTATTGATATAAGAAACTAAAATTAATCACTAAATTAAGATAATTTCACGCATAAGAAAGTTCTAATAAAATTTTTCATATAGATCTTATCTATACTAGGTTTTTTGAATTCATATATATATATTTATATTATCCTTATTCGTTATTTTAGTTTCAATACTTTTTGAATTAAACATTCATTTTTGTTAAATTAAAAAAAGAAGGTTAGAAATATTAGTTGTGGTCCTTTGATATCAACACTCAACTCACTAAACTTTATTATATGAAATGATAAGTACACTTAGTTATTTCTTTTAGTATTATTTTAATGTTTCATTTATGTTGATCACATAAGGTTCATTGTGTTATTGTTGAGGACTAAAATATTAGGGAATCCTTATTTTTATTAATCTAATAATCTTTTTTTCTTTTTTATTATTTATTTTTATTAATTTAGAATGTTACTCTTTTTTTGTTTTTTACATTTAATTATTTGTATAATACTCTTTCTTAATTTTGTGTTTGTGGATAAATTTCAGGATTTGACTATTTAATATTATTGCCACTAAACACAATGGTTAGATGGAATGAACATTTTCGATGAGGGATTCTACTATATCTTCGCTTATGACAATATTGGAGAATTGGAGTGGGAGACAGGATAATCTGTATTTGGTAGCTTAACCGGTATTGGTGATATGCTATGGTATTTATAGTGATGGGCACCCTAATCTTGAATATCAAGTGTCTTACAATGTATGGCAACCAAATGAGTAACCTTATTTTATAAGAAGCTAGTCATAAAATATCTCATATGGTGATACTTATAATCTGGATGGAGAAACCATTTTACCTATTCATGGAACAATTAAGCTAAACTCAAATTTTAGCAGCAATAGTAGCAATCGAGAAAGACAAGTCTTGAGGGGCTTGTAATGACATTTATTACTACATTTAAACATGGAAACTTAGGGTAAACAACTCATTAAACTTATCTGTAAAGTGCCTAACTACATCAAGCTAACTTTAAGGGAATAAGTGGATATGATAAATTTGAGGAGTAAAAAGGAGTTGTAAGTTAAAGAGAAAGAGAAAGAGAAAGAGAAAGAGAAAGAGAAAGAAAAGAAGTAGAAGGTTGCTACGTAATATAAGAAGGAAAATAAGGAGGAGGAGTCAAAGATGGAAGTGGTCAAAGAGGATGAACCAATAATTCTATTACTGAATAGACTTGAGATAAAAAGAAAGGAGGATAGTTTGGTAAGTTTTTAGGACTTCTTAAACAATTACATACTAACATACCTTTTTTGAAGATCTTTTGTAAATGTTGAAGTATAAAAAATACTCAAAGGATCTTCTTTGTAATAATAAGAAGCTCGAGGAGTTATTGATAGTTAATTTAAGTGAAGAGTACTCCTACATCCTACAAAGAGAATAATGGTAAATATTGCAATCCACACCTTCTAAAATATAAGGAAGCTAAAGAGTCCTAAATTTTGATAAAAAGTGGAAGCAACACCTTGATTATAGATCTATAATGAATGAATGACTTGTGAAAAATTCTATCTAAAAGACTCATAAAGAAATGCTTGTTAGGAGACAACATAATATTTAGGTTTTTGTTTCAATTTGATAGCTTTAAAGATCTTTAATAGTAGTTTTATTTTATTTTCATAATTTGAAAACTTATGGTTTTAAGTTTATTTTGAAGTTCATTACCTATTAGATCAATATTATCTTACTTGACTTGAGACTTTACAGATTTATGTGAGTTATAAAGGCAACATCACCCCATGCACTAGAGTAAAGAATATATTTCACTAGCTGGGGACAAGTATTGGTCACATTGGATAAGGATAAATTTTTTTTATTTCTATATGAGTACTAGTTATTCCAATATCCTTTCCATTATTTTTATTATTTTTGCATAGTTGGTTTATTGATAATAATGTACATCTCAAATGTGAGGGAGATACTTAATAGTTATGCCATCAAATTTATTATAATTATCTAAATATAAACAATTCTAAGAAAATTTTTAACCTTGATAGAATTTTGCAATTCTCTCAAGAGTTAGTAGCTTGTTCAATATAGCCACCCACACGGTTGTAAAGGTAAGAGGATGATGATGATCAAACCATATGAAATCCATCTAATAAAGTGTTGGTAAGTCACCTACGATGACCTTTCTATAAGAAGAATTAGTGAATCTTCAGTCAGCATTATTTCTCTATATTATACAATCCTCATATAAAGTAAGAAAAGTTTGGATAATTTCATTATTCAACTCTGCAGGTATACCTGAAAATGTGATACGATTCCCCTCAGTGAGATTTTGAGCTACTAAAATCTGTAAGTCCAAAAACAATTTATGAGGTTCAGCTGTTTGTAGCTTAATTAAAGGCCCAACAGATAACCAATTATCAAATCAAAAGAAGGTGTTTCCCATTTCCAATTAGATGAATAAAATGATGTCTCATTCTTTCCCTTATCGTCATAATGGACTTGAATGTAGTATAAGCAAGAGAATCAGCTTTGAAGTGCCACAAGTACCTACTTTTCATAAAATAAGTGTGGATCCACCTGCACCACAAAGGTTGCTTATCTGTAAGCAACCTCCATAGTCTCTTCATATGTGGAACATCATTGAGTGATTGTAGAGAAATAATTCCAAGGCCTCTTTGCTTTCTAAGAATACAAATGTCTTTCCACTTCATCTTCGCTTTGCCACCAGATCGCAAGAATCTATTTAGGATCCTGTCAATAATTTTTATGACTTTGATAGGAAAAGCAATATGTGCTGCCCAATACACACTGATGGAATTCAAAATAGATATGTTGAGCTATGCTCTACCAGCTAAAGAAAGTTTTCTAAATCTTTAAGAAGCAATTTTAACATTGATTTTTTCAATAATGTAAACAAAATCCCTGACACTTACCCTAGCATCAGTCATAGGTATACCAAGATACATAAAAGGAAGTTGATGTTTAGAAATTCCCAAAATGGTAGGTAAGGTTGCTTCTAGATTAGACACCTTATGAGATAAGAGTAAACCACTCATTGAGCAATTAATAACAAGACTTGACAACTTGTTAAAAATTTTAAGACCTTTTATAAGTACTGATACAGAATTGGGATCAACTTTAGAAAGCAATATAAGGTCATCAATAAAGCACAAGTGAGTTAATCCCATTCTCTTGCATTTGGAATGGAATTTAAATCCTTTGGTACCTTTCACCATCTTTTGAAGTAACACGTTAAGTGTCTCCATTACCAAACTGAAAAGATATAGCAAGATAAGATCACCTTGTCTTATCCCTTTTGAGCTTGTGAACATTTTTATAGGTTGGCCATTGATAAGAACATTGAACTAGGTGTTGAAATACACTAAGAGATCTACTATATAAATAGACATTCAAAATTCAGTGCAAATAGCATATTTTTATGAACTCCCAATCCATACTGTCATATGCATTTTTAGATCAATTTTGATACAACAATTAGCTTTCCCATTTTTCTTAGAGAGATCTGATCAACTTTTAAAGTATCAGTACATTATCTCCAATTACCCTACCTGGCATGTAGTCACCAATATGATCAAGAATAATTTTTTGAATCATGTGGGACAAGATCCTAAATATCAGCTCGTAAATGGAGTTACAACGTGATATAGGTCGATAATAAGAAAAGTATCAGAGCTCTCTAAGTTTTGTTAAGGGATGTCAACAGGGAACCATTGTTAAAGAATTCCTAAATTGCTTCATTCACCATATTCCTTGTAAATGGACAAGACTTCATAAAGAAATGTATTTTAAAACAATCAAGGCCAGGAGCTTTGCTCGGATGAAAGGACTTTAATGATTCCTCAATCTCCACAATTATGATAGGTTGAATGAGAAAATCAATGTTTTAAGAGGACAAGCCATCTTAGAAAGTTTGTTAAGAAGATGCACTGAAGAATGTGCTTCTAAATATTTGTTGATGAATTCAGAAAAATAATTGAGAGCCCCTTGTAGTAGCTCTTCCTATGAATTTAACTACATAATATCTAGTTCAAGAGAGACAATTCTATTGATAACTTTCCTTCCAGTGGTTGATCTATGAAACATCAAGGTATTTCTATCCCTATATTTTATCCATTGGAGTTTAGATATCTATTTAATGAGAGAGTAATCAAACCATAAAGCTTTAGAGTAGTTATGAATATCTACATTTTCCATTTTTAGCCAAAGAGAAGAACTAAGATTGGTATGGACTTATTGTTGAATGCTCTCCAGATTGCCTTTTGCAATAATCAATAAATGATGTAAGTTGTCTATATTATTCATGAACAACATCTTATTTCTAGCTTCATCAACTTAATTTCATGAAAAGGATATATTGCTTGGTCCCCCAAAGCCTTGCCCTCAATGCTTTCCATAAAGCATCATCAAAATATGCCAGCTCATATAAAAAGTTGTTGAATAAAAAAGGCCTCTTTAGAGAAATCTCACCTACATGAGTAATAATAGGAGAGTGATTTAAAAGGCTATTAGTAAGATAAGTAGAATAACAATTGGGGGTACATCACTATCAATTGAATGTTAGCTAAGCTTTTATCAAGCATTTTTTAAATGAAATTCACTCCATGCTGTCTAGTGCTCCATGTGAAATAATTAACACCAGTTAGAATATCAACCAAATAGGCTTCTTCAATGCATTTGTAGCTCAGAACATGGAATTGTCGTAGATCTAAGGTCTTGTTCCTTTTCCAACTTCAAGATAGAATTAAAGTCCCTTGTGATAATCCAAGAAATCATAATTGAGGATGCTAGGTTCTTTACCTGAGTCCATAAAAACTTCACTAGTAATATGTATTAAAGGCATACACAAAGGAGATGCAGATGGACCAATTTGAACATTTATCTAAAATTTCCAGATTTATCAATTGCTCAGACATAAAAATTGTGCAAGTAAAAACCATGGATGAATTATATAGTCTAACTATCCTTCCATTCAAATGTATATTGTGATTAGTGATCTCTTTCCAACCAATTGGAAAATATTTACGCAAGTTATCACTTCCCTTTAAGATTCTTGTCTCCAAAACACTAACCACTTGAACCTTTTCTTAATGAGCAACTTCTTGGTGGGGGTATTATTAGCACTCCTAACATTCCATGAGAGAATTATCATTGATCTAGTACCCTATTTGGAGTCGTCTTCTATTGTACCTCCTTTTATTCACACCTTCAAAATGTTGACCCATATTGCCACATTGATTGTTAGCAACATCAACTTTTGGGCCTGAATGATTAACAATATTTGTCACCATTGGTAATTCCATGATGTTCTACTCACACACCAATTTATCATCTCCAACTATAACTAATGGACTAAAGTTTTCCACACTAATTATAGCTATTATAGTCTCAATATGCTTTATGACACACATTACCTGATTTGTTCCTCTCCATCCACAATCAATATGTCATCAGGTCTGATTGAACAAGTGCCAAATTCCTCTATATTAGGAGCTTTAGACATTATTTCCATATAAGAACTAAGCTCTTCCTTGCCATTGGTATGATAACTCTCTTTATAGAGAGAATTAGTTGCTGATTTTTCTTTGGGTATGGCTAAATTAGGTGGTTGTATGTCCATTTCCAAAATTAAATGACCAGCAACTTTCTTGACACAATCAGCCACAACATCTTCCCCTATGCTTTCACTACTACGTTGTGGTTGCATGGTACCATTAATGTTTGAGATTGATTTTGGTTGTTCATTCTCCCTAATTTCCTAAAAGTCACCTGTTAGGAGTATTTTACTTGTCGGTTGTGAAGTTTTCTTGACCATAGGTTAAGATTTCCATGTATTAGATACCTTGAGCTGATCTTCCACAAGCTGCAACTCTTTATTGAGCCTTAAGAAAGGTATTACTTCAGGTAATTCAGCCATAGCAGTGACAAGAACATACATTCTTGAAAAATTAATTTTTTTCGTTTTAGCAGTGGTTTGATCCATCCAGATGGGCTTACCAACATAACTTGCTAGGTGTCTCAACCTGCTTATTGTCCAATATTCTAATGGTATTTCATGAATCACATCGGTATATTTTCTTGTTTGAGCTCTTCAAGCTTGATACTTGGCCTCCAAATCTAAAAAAGTAAAGGCTTATTAAGCACATGCCATAGACCAACTTGTATGATCTTCTTGGAATCTCCAGGGGAAGCAACTTTAAATAGATAAACATCATCATTATTGACGAATACATCTAATAATCCATGTTGTTTTTAGTGAAGTTGAGCCCATTGCTTCATGGCAGGGAATGCAACCCTTTAGTCTATAAAAAATCTAATAAGGTCAACGTCCATCTACTTTCACTAGCCTTTAGAATCTCAATAAATGGATATATAATTCGCTAGTCTGTCACCTCACCCAGTGGAAAGAGTTTTAGCTTCATCTCAGGCTTTGGATCTCTGGCAACTTCAACTCATGTCTTTCAAACTTGATTTATCTCTACATTTTGCTCAACAGAAGAACCAACAATGTTGGATGTGGTGAAGCTTATAGCTATCTATGAATTGTTGATGTTTATGGATGAAAGGTTCAAGATGGTGGATGGTGCAGCTATCTTGGAGATGTTGGGGTTTATGGGTGGAGCGTTTATGGTGATGGAGGGTGTAGTAGGTTGGGGAAAGGTGGTATTTAGGAAGGGGAATTCATTATCTATTGGAAAAAAAAGGAAGGCCTTATGGAGAATGAGAGATCTGAATGAGGTATAGCAAGATAATGGGTGCAAACAATGATAAACATGAAGGCTTGAAAGTATTTAAGTTAGAGGTGTAAGTTGTAGTCTGATGGGTAAAAGGTAGAAAAAACCAAATCTAAATAATGGAAGTTCTGGAGAGCTACACCCATCTAAGGGGTGCAGTCGATGAAAGCATGAAGGAAGTTGAGTTGAATGCAAGTGTAACTCGAATAAAGTAGTAACGAATTAAGTGAAGAACCATATCGGTTGCCAGACATTGTCGTGCAACACAGGCAGTGGCAACATCTTCTAATGTCCACCAGTACATTGTGCCTCTAATAAGCTTCAGCAGCATCCTAAGTGTCAGTCTCCCAGTCGCTCGAGAGTCGCCCAGACTAGTCACTTGGAATTAAGGTTTTGAAAACCAGCTGGACCATCTGGTCCGACCGAAAATATTTTGAATTGGTCAGTGGTTCGGTTTAATTTCACCTAATACTTCTATGTATAAAAACTGATCGGTTCAAACTTTGTCGGTTGGACCAGACGGTCCGATCTAGTCTAATTTTTAAAACCTTGACCATGACAATGAAACTTGTTCATACAAAAATGTTCGTATGTATATATATATAAGGGCAAGATATTAATACTCTTAGTTCATTAAAATTCTTTTAAATATTTAAAATTATTGAAATTAGCTCTTTTTAAATATGATTTATTTAAAATTACAATCAAATATACATAATACAATCAAATATTGTTAATATATCAATCATACTTAATTTTTCAACTCGGCCCAAATTTATAAATTTGATAATATATTATAATTATCTTAATCTATTAGTTGATGAGTCAACGCACACTCTTAATTTTACACGTATTTCGCTATTATTTTATAAAAAAAGATTTAACAATCTTATTTACGTTATAATCCGAGAATGAAGAACATGTATTTTACTATTTTATATTTTTTTATTTCAATAATTTTATTTTTATTATTGATTTTATAATTTCTCTATTATGCATTCAAATCGTTTAGTAAGAAGAGAATATATGATCCAGTTGATAGTGATTGTATTGAACATACTGATTTTTGAATCAAAAAGAAAAACTATCGCTTGAAGAAAATCCACTTGTCACAACGAACAAATTAAGAACATCTACTGATGGTCAGTTCATATCTTATTTTGATTATATTTAAGTTAAAATTATACTACATTACAAGTTTACAATTGAGAATAATTTTATACATTACTAATTTGTAATTCATTTTAATGCAGTAGAAGTTGATGCAAATACTTTAGATGAAAGTGTAATTTACGAATCTTTAAATAGCATTGGAGAATTTAAAGTTTTTGACGATGATGAGACACAATCTCTTTTGGAAATAAAATTTTGATTTTTATTGTTAATTAATATTTATATTAGACTCATATTTATTTATTATTAATTCATTATATAATGATAGATATTGATATATTTTTATTTAAATAAAATATTTTATTTTTACTTATTGTTATAAGTTTTACTTTTTATTTATTATATACCGATTTTATAGTAGTTCACTACCGGTTGAACTTCTAAACTTTAAACCTTTTCTTTGATCAATTTAATGTCTGGTCTGATTTTTAAAACATTGCCTAGGACCTCATTAATATTAATACAACTAATTAAACTCAGCCCAAGAACAATAGTTCTTATTTGCTTTTTAATTCTCTACTATATTTTTAGGAAATGCTCGCTCACGGTGATGTTAAACATTGACACGGGCTTCTCAAATTAGAAAACAGGCTACAACGGTAAGAGACGACATGAAAACGACGTTGTTTGAGGTAGAATTTTTACCATTTTTAATTTCCCGCTAAAACACAGCGTAAACTAATACCCTAGTCATCTGCCTTTCTTGCCCAGATTCTAGGGTTTGGAAGGTCACTCCCATAAAAACAAATTTCAGGTATACCCTATTGCTCTCCTTCTCTGTACAATTCTAAATTTATATTTTGCGATTTAGAGTTCGGTAAACTGGGTGGTCCAGTTGATTTGGATTCCCATTCATTATGAATGATTACAGGCACTTGAAACAATCGGTGGGAAAGATGAAATCTTTGCCCATTATATTATCATGAGGGCGTCGAATTTGAACTATGACATCGAAGTAAATATGTATCATTATGTATTTTAGCCTGTAGTTTTTAAGAGGTCTTTTTCTCAGGCATGGATACGTCGAAGCCAGCAATTTTTGTGAATGGTGCGTTGTTGGCAATGCACGTGAAGAAGAGGGTGAGGGCAGTGCTTCAGATTGTAGGATCTGATCGTGGCTCTGTGATCGCCAAGTCCACCGATGATCATCAGATTGTTGTGAAAGGCTCTCCACCACCTTCTCCTCTAACAACTTTTGTTGAGGTTTTTGGCGTTGCTGATTCTGAAAAGTCTATCCAAGCTGAGATCTGGACTAACTTCGGTGACTCATTTGGTAATCATTTAGTTTTTGTTTCTCTAGCAAATTTTGTTTTTGATGACAAGGTCAACAGGACATCATAATATTTGTTCTTTTGCTTTCTGGATTTTCATTGAAGATGTAAATGATCATGAGGTGGAAGTTTTGTACATGAGTTTGCGGGCATCCAAAGTAGCTCCTCGACTTTGTTTGTGTGCATTTTGCATCCCATCACTGAATTGCAACTTTCTGTGTGGCAAATAACTCTTACCCTTTCATGGTTAAATAGCACGTGAAATTGGTTTGACAAAATTAAATGTGACCTGCATTTCATTTAAGAACTAACTTGTGTTTCTGTTTGATGACGAACGGTTTTGTTGTTTACAGCAAATTCTTTTTGTAGTTTGTACTTCTCAGATTTAAGCTATCCTTTCAACCTTAGTTTACATGACCTTCCAATGACTTCTGAGTGTTCTGTGAATTGCTGTCAGATACACACTCCTACAATCAGCTTTGTCAGCTTGCAAATGGCGAATATCAGAATTTGTTCCTTTAAGCTACAGTGGTCATAGTTCATGTGAAGCCGATGGTCCTTGGGGCCCTGATTTAGCTTTGTGGAAGACTGGGGATCTCAATCTACAAGTTCTTAGTCCTGTAGATATGGGTCTAGGCTTTTATAAACTATCACTGTAATTAATGAAACTTGTTGAGTTGCATGTTTTCTTTGCATTGGCAAAGACTCCTGATCACAAATTATTAATGCTTTGTCAACAGCTCCTTGTCAAGGTCTTTGCCTTATTTTCAAACCTTTGGCTATGTAGATGCCTTCAGAATATTCTATCGTGACAGCTTATGGGATGCTTTTAGAGAGTTCTTTGGTGATAGACGAATGTTTTATGTTTCTGGTTTGGAGGGACAACCAAATCCCATATAACAAGAGTAGTCGTCTAGTATATCTCAATTACATCCCGCCCCAAATAAGGATGTAAATATGTGGTGATGTTAGAGAAGGTTGTCTGCTGTTAGGTTTCCTCTAATCATCCATAAACATCAACTTTTTCTCAGCTGAAGATTGTTTTCAAAACTTTACTTATTTGCAATGGGCCAGGACTTCGTCTTTTGAAATATATATTTTTTGAAGATATTTTAAATTTAATTATATTTATTAATAATTATTTAATTCAATTTATTTAATTTATTACAAAAATCAAAATAAAATTAAAATATTCAAAATATCTAGCAGTTAATTATGAGCAACATATATATGAAGAAATGCTGCAATAGGTCCAGTCCAGGGTCCCAAGACTTCTAATCTTCCATAGACCAATGTACTAAGCAATTCCACAAATTCAGTGTGAAGTAAGGCTTTTAAGACAGAAGCACAGATGTTGGCTCGCTTTTTAATGCTTTAAAATCTGAAATCCCAGTTAAGATGGTCATCGCCCAGGTTAATAATATAGAAGAGGCTTATCAATTGGAAAGGCAGTCATAAGCAGGAGGTTTTTGAAGGAGTCAATCCTTAGAAGCAAGAACACTTCGCTCCTCTTTCGCTCAACTTTAGAAACCCATACTCAAATTCATCTAAAGGCACCCTTGTAGACAACAGAGTAAAAGCAATGATGTGGGGTGATGGTCGTGAATGCTATAAATGTAAGGGATATGGCCACCTTGCTACCGTGTGCCCAACCAAAGATCAAGGAGTGATGTTTGTTAGGGGAAAAGAGCATATTACCAAGAAAAGGAACGACTCATAATCAAAGATCTCTCCAACTGTAGAGGAACATTTACAAGCCACTTACCCAAGGCCGTTCGTAACATTTTACAGGCCTTGGGTAAAGTAATTAGAAGGGTAAATCGTTAATATGTAAATGTGCAAATTTTAAAAACTTAATTTTGTTATTAAAATTTAATATTCATATATAAGAGACCTAATTTATAAGTTCACATATTAAACAAAATATTAAATGATCATAATATCCACAAATAATATCTTGCAAATGTCAGCAATACTAAATTCTGAAGGTTATAAGAGAAAAGTGATGAACACAAGAACTAAGTTAAACTCTCACATCATAGAGAGGAAAAAAATCTTGTTTCTAGAACCTGTACAAAAGAATCGTCAACTCTCTTTATAGAGCTACGATAGTCAGTTAACCAATGAAGAAGAAGAAAGCTACCTAGCACAAACTGAGCTGGCAATCTAAACTGGAGCAAAAAAATAAAATAAAAATATAAACAGAGAAAAGAGGCGGGAAAAAAAGTGAGTGCTGACACCCCCCTCAAGCTGGAGGAGGTGATTTGAACATCCCCAGCTTGGACAAAAGTCGATGAAACTGTGGCGAAAGCAAAATCTTGGTCTAGACATCAGCAATCTGATGCGTGGTAGGTAAATAAGCAAGCTGCAACAACCCCTCCAAAACTTTTTCCCTGGTAAAATGATAGTCAAGTTCTATATGTTTGGTCTTCTCATGAAAGACAGGATTCTTCGCAATGTGCTTAGCCGATTGATTGTCACAATGCAAAGTGACAGCGATTAAAGAAGTCACCCTAAGTTCCTTCAATAAGCGGATAATCCAGGTGAGTTCAGCGGAGGCTTGGGACATAGCCCTGTATTCAGCTTCAACCGAAGATCGAGCAACAGTAGTCTGCTTCTTCGACTTCCAGCTCAGAGGGGATTCACCATATTTAACAAGATAACTAGAAATCGAACGCTGAGTAGTAGGACAAGAGGCCCAATCAGAGTCGCAATAAGCATGAAGATGGAGAGAACCAAAACTAATAAAAAAATACCATTGCCCAAAGAACCGCAAACATAACGAAGGACATGTAACAAGGCGTCCATATGATCTGTGCGAGGACATTGCATATATTGACTGAGGGTCTGAACAGTGTAGGAAAGATCCGGATGAGTGTTTGTTAGAAAATTTAGCTTCCCAATGATTGTGCGGTAGATGGTGGGATCAGCAATAGGAGTGTCATTGGTAGGACCAAGTTTAAGATGCAAAGGGAGAGGAGCAGGAGCAGGCTTACAAGAAAGCATATTCTGATCACGTAAAAGATCCTGAGCAAATTTATTCTGAGAAAACACAAGACTAGTAGGAAGATACGAGATTTCAAGACTTAAAAAATAGTGTAAAACTCCCAAATCCTTGATGGTGAACTGTTGATCAAGATAAGACTTTAAAGCTGCAATTTCAGCCAAGTCATAGCCAGTGACAAGAATATCATCTACATAGATAGCAACAATTGTAAGCTGAGTTGAGGATCTTTTAATGAACAAACTATAGTCATATTTCGAGGACACAAAACCAAGATGCAAAAGAGCAGTAGATAATTTAGATTACCATTGGCAGTTAGACTGTTTAAGCCCATAAAGCGATTTCATCAAACGACAGACATTGTTCTCAGGATTTGGAACCCCAAGAGGCATTTTCATGTACACTTTTTCAGGTAAATCACTATGAAGAAATGCATTATTGATATTAAGCTGATAAACCGTCCATTGCTTGCTAACAACAAATGCGAGAATACGTTTGATAGTGGTCATCTTAACCACAGGAGAAAAAGTCTCAGTATAATAAACACTAAGTTTCTGATGATTACCCTGAATAACTAGCCTGGCCTTGTAGCGTTCCAACGTGCCATCAGACTGAAGCTTCACCTTACATACCCATTTATTTCCAATTGCCCTCGTACCTAGTGGGAAATCAATCAACAACCAAGTATTGTTTGCTTGTAAAGCCATAATCTCCTTATTCATTGCATCAACCCAATGTGGATCATTAACAGCCTCATGATAGGACGTAGGTTCAGTGTAAGTGGTGAAAGTGGTAAGGTTATGTTGTTGTGAAGAAGGTAAATCAGTAAAAGCAACAAGTGGACAAGGCATAAGCATGGAGGAAGCAGTACTAGCATTACACACATAATTGGTTAAGTAACTAGGTGGTTTAGTAACCCTGGTGGACCTTCGTAAGATAGGAGGGATTGAAGGAGGAGAAGGAGAGGAAGAAGGTAACGAAGAAGATGAGGAAGGTGGAGAAGAAGGAGGAGGAGGAGAAGAGGTATGATGTAAAGGCGGA
Organism: Erythroxylum foetidum; assembly: GCA_026546835.1. Taxonomy (NCBI): domain Eukaryota; kingdom Viridiplantae; phylum Streptophyta; class Magnoliopsida; order Malpighiales; family Erythroxylaceae; genus Erythroxylum; species Erythroxylum foetidum. The sequence goes on from JANZLF010000004.1 coordinate 30,214,253, forward strand.
AAGATAGAGTCAATAGCATTAGGGATAGAAAGAGAAGAGATGGAAACCGTAGAGGAAGGTATGAAAATGTGAGAGTAGTCATGAGGTGGAATAGGAAAAACATAATTGATGGAGGAAGAAAAAAAGGAATGAAATGGGAAATGTTGCTCATGAAACTTGACATCCCTACTAGTAAAAACTTGCCTTGTCTCCATATTCAACAACTTATAAGCCTTTTGGCCAAACGTATAACCAAGGAAAACACATGGTATAGCTCTAGGAGAAAATTTGGTTCGGGAAGAAAAATGTGTAGAAGCATAACATAAGCAACCAAAAGATCTTAAGTGGCCATAAATAGGTGCTAAGTTATGAAGGAGTTCAAAAGGGGTTCGATTTTGTAGGGAAGATAGAGGGAATCTGTTGATAAGGTAGCAAGCAGTAAGAAGTGATTCACCCCAATAAACAATGGGTATGTTGGTTTGAAAGAACAAGGCTCTTGTATATTCCAACAAATGTCTGTGCTTTCTCTCAACAGTACCAATCTCTTGAGGTGTGTGGACACATTATGTTTGGTGCAAAATGCTTTTGGAAATATAAAAGGCTGTGGCAAGGTTAGAACAAAACTCTAAACCATTACCACTTCTTATGATCTATATAGAAGCATGGAATTGTGTTTCAACATGTGCAATAAAAGACTGTAAAATAGGCAAAGAAGAAGTCTTACTAGACAACAAATGCACTCAAGTACACCTAGAAAAGTCATCCACAATAGTGATAAAGTATTTATGTCCAATATAAGTAGCAGTAGGACATGGACCCTATAAATCCACATGGAGCGTTTAAAAAATGATTGGTTTTAATGCTACTGTGAGGAAAAGGCAATCTAGAAAATCTGGCCTTAGGACATATTTGAAAGATAACAGAATCATGAGTAATTTTCGCATTACAATGCAGATCAATGATCAACTGCAATCGATCAAAAGGGAGATGTCTAATTCTACAATGCCAAAGTTGTGTATACAGTGGAGGACAAAAAGTATTATTCACATTATGGACAGAATGAAGTATGGACTATTACAAGAAATAATGGCTGAAGAAGGAAGAATATTAAAGTCAGGGTTCTCAATCACAAAGTAAAGGCCACCTCGCTCTCTACCAAGCACCAGAGGCCTCATTGCTTGGTCCTGAAAAAGGCAATGAGAATGTGTAAACATAATGCTAGTATGATATTGAACACACAACTTTTGAACATAAATCAAGTTGAATTTGAAGTCAGGCACATATAGACAGTTGGTCAAAACCAAATTTGTGTTGATTTTCACAGTGCCAATATGTGCTACTAAGGCTTGTTTACCATTAGGTAGACTAATATGGATTGCAACTTCTGAAAGTTTTGAAACAAATGAAGGCTAGAGGATATGTGGTCTGTTGCACCACTGTCAATGATCTAAACAAGTTTAAGCCAATAACTAAAGAAACATAAACTTTTACCTGTAAAGAAAGCAGATGAATCATTAGATTCACCACTGCCAGTTCCCAAAGACTGACCTCTAGCTCGACTGAACTTGTTCAGCAAAAGCACCAGTTGGTCATACTTCTCTTGGCTCATTCCTATACTAGGTTATGCTGAATTCCTTGCATTATCAATTTCATCACTTACAGTTGTTGGCCCCTCAATATCACGAACATCTTGCTGCACATTAGCAACCAACCTCATGCTCCTTTACCGAGACTTAGTACCATTCCTAGCTGGAGGATGCAACTTGAAGCATCTATCTATAGAGTGTCCATAAACCTTACAAAATTCACAAAAGAACTTGGATCGCCTACCATTAGGTGTAATTCCAAACACCACATTCTTATTATCAGATTCTTGACATTGACTACCACTGTTATTATACTTCGATTGATACACATTGTGTTTCTGTTTTTGATATCTAGCAGTAAAAGCAGCTCCATCTAACAAAACAACAGGTGGTAGTTCACAATCTCTCTATTTCTCCTCCTGTAAGATCAACCTATAGGCTTGACTTAAAGTATGCATGGGCTACATCATCAATATACTCCCTCTTGCTGTCTCAAAATCATCATTAAGTCCCATGAGGAATTGTAGAAGCTGTTGATCTTCAAGGAATTTATTCAACACATTAGCTATGCCACAAGAACTAAACACTGGTAACTCAACCAAACTAAGGTATTCATCCCACTTCGTCTTCATCTGTGTGTAATAACTACTCACGGACTGATTTCCTTGAGAAATTCCTATCAACTCTTTCTGCGTCTGATATCTCCTTAGATCATTGGACTGTCTATATCTCTCCTTCAATTCATTCCAAATGTCAGCAGCAAATCTGAAACTTAAAATGCTATTACCTATATCTGATTCTACAGAGTGTAGAATCCAAGATATCACTAAATTATTGCATCTTTCCCACTACATCTCCTAAACAGGTTCATTAATAGGCTTTGCACAAGTGCCTTTAACAAAACCTAACTTATTCTTCACAATCAAAAAAATCTCAGCAGCCCTTTGCCATTTGTTGTAATTATCACCATTCAATTTTTGCGTAGCAAGACTTTGAGTCAAATGATTAGAATTATCTCACTATTGACATCAATTACAGTTGAAAATTGCGATTGAGCTTCAGCAGACATATTCGAAAGAACTTTAACAACAAATGCTTAGATTCAAAGTGAAACAATGTTGTAACCAGAAATCAATAACACATTCAAGAACGCAATAGAAAAGCATTGAATAAATTGAACCTGGTCATGTCTCTGACACCATGATAAAATCTTAAGGTTATAAGAGAAAAGTGATGAACACAACAATGAAGTTAAACTCTCACAGCATAGAGAGGAAAAAAATCTTATTTCTAAAACTTGTACAAAAGAATCGTTCAGCTCTCTTTATAGAGCCATGATAGTTGGTTAACCATCGAAGAAGAAGAAAGCTGTCTAGCACAAGCTGAGCTGGCAATCTAAACTAGAAAAAAATAAAATATAAATATAAATAGAGAAAAGAGGCGGGAAAAAGAGTGAGCACCAACAAAATCACTATAATAGTAGCAATAAAAACAAAATAGCAGTAATAGTAATCAAATAGCAATATTAGATTGCAAAACATTAAGAAAATTGTACTAATAAGCACACAAATGATCATGATTTGTGAAAAATAATTTCTCTACACTTCTATATGCAAAATTATTAATAATAGTATTAAGATCAATATTGTCCAAGATATTCTTCTCGATATATAAAATAATTAAACCATTCAGCCTTTCTTGTGACATTGATGAACTCAACATTTTCAATAATTTTAACTTTGAAGAACTTCTTTCTGCTGATGCTACAGTCACAGGTATAGTTAATACAATTTCATTAGCAATTAAAATATTTGGATAACAATTTGCAATTTTAACAAATTTTAAATTTTCAATATATTTACTACTCAAACATATATCTTATATTTATACATTATCACATAAGTGTATAAATCACAATATCACTATCTTTAAGCTATAGGATTCGGCCATTATTCATCAATTTGTGCAAAATTCAACTTTACTTTAAGTAAACATGAAAGCCGCTTTCCAACATTTATCATTATGAATCCTGAAATCCTAAGCCAAGTTCACTTAGAAATTTTATCAAACACCTAATTTGTATGACTTTTAAGTCATATTTTCAAGACTTTATCATTGTAATTCATGCTCCTATCTTATTATATAACAAGCACTTCAAAGCAACAACACATTTCACCACTCTGTTCGTGAACCGCAAGTGCACGGTTGTCGAAGTGAGTAATAGATCGGTAAGAACCGAGTCGTGTCCATAGGGATTATGAGATAATTTAATTCTACGCTAGCTAACGATATATATTTGAAATCTGGTTAGATGAAATTTTAGAAAATTAAAATTAATGTATTAAAAAAATTTCTTTTTTTTAAAACAAAATTTAACTCAAATAAATTTCTTAACAACTACCAAATTCAATGCGACCAAAATAACTATGAATATGACAAATTTGTGTAATAACTAATTAAGAAAAGATTTTAACAATTTTACCAATTAAAAGCGTTAACGGCAAAGGGAATGACTTTCTCTTAGGGAATGATATTTTTGTCAACTTTAATATTAAATTAGTTATTTTCCACAACTGAAATATTCTACCCTTGTAGGTGAATTTTAAGAGTAATTAATCCCCTTCTCCCAAAGATGAATTAATTTATCCACTCTAGACGTCACTTAGTAATCCCTTACTTAAGGTTTTCCTAGAGTTTCTTAAGTTCCAAAACTTCAATTTTCACCTCCTAAGTTTCTTTGGTCTCCCAACACACAAGAAAATCTTAGTCAAATTTTCCTTTAATCTTCTAGCAAAAAACTCCCTTCTCCCAAAGGCGAATTTATACCAAGATATTTTCCAATAGTCCAAAGGAATAACAAATAAATCCAAGGAAAAATCAACAAGCATATGAATATTCAATCATGGATTCTAACAAAATTTAATATTAAAGCATCATCAAAAATATCAAATCCCAAATCATCATGCCAAACAATCCACAAACATACAGCCTAAATAAACTCATGACATAATCAAATAAAAATTAAGAACAAAGCTCCAAATATTCAGCAAAAATAAAATGAGCTCTCCCCTCTCCTTTCGTGGTTGCTTCCTTGGCGATGAATGGAGGCTGGTACGTTGGTGGAGATTATGCCGAAATGGGAGCAACGTTGTCTTGCTTTTAATAGATGAAAGTTGCGTTGATGGAGTTGCATGGAGGCTAGTGAATGGAAGGTTGGAGAGGAATCTGTTTTGGTGGAGGGATGCTTGTGAGATGCGTCGAATTTGTTCTTAATTTTTCTAGCTGCCTTAAGTGAGTAGCGTGGAGAGCTGCTGCATTTGTTTTGCTTTTGGAAGAGTAGCATAATTTTTTGGCTAGTCTTTTTGGATGTATGTGAGCTGTCAAAATCCTCCTCCACCTTGCTGCATGCGTTGTTGAAATATTCAGCTGGTAAGTGGCGTGGCTTGCATGACTGGAGAGGTATTATTAGAGGCTAGTTGTTAGTCAATAAAGGCTGCGTGGCTTTTTAGTGAAGAGTGAAGCTTTCGGCTGTTGCATAGAGGCTGGTGAATGTTTGGTGGCTGGTGCATGCTTATTTAGAAAATGGACATTGAAGTGAGGCTGCTTTGTCTTGTGATGCGTGAATGAAGGCTGCTTTGTCTTGTGATGCGTGAATGATGGCTGCTTTGTGAGTGGAAAGTCAAGGATGAAGGCTTTTTGTGAATGAAAAGTGCATGTACATGGGCTGGTTGGAATGGTTTTTCTAAAGCCAAATTTGACAATGCATAAAAATTAAACGGTGACCACTTAAAAGATCAAATTTTATTAGTGTCTTTGTCTTTGAGTTATCTTCGATATGAGACCTGAATCACTGGATTTCTCCATCTGAGTCAAAAGTTATCGCCGAAACATCGTCGATAGGTCATTCTGGCACTCCAAAATATGACATGAATTTCGTTTATTTATTTCTCCTAAATTCCGGCTCCAAAAAATCTGGAATTGGTCCTAAACAATATGAGTCAAGAATTTACGTATAAAATTTCAGAATTTTTGGATAAACCATTCTCGAGATAAAAATCTCACACTGACTAGAGGTCAAGTCTGTCGGAAACTCAAAAATAGTGCAATTTAAGTCTATTTATTTCATTTATGCATTTTACGTCAACGGACCTCGAATAATGCTAAAATATGATAAACCAACCATAGATGAACATAAAATAAATGTAAATGACTCTGAATTTAAGTCCTAAACATATATGAAAATATGAGTATATCAAATTCCCTCACACTTAGCTCTTATTTGACCTCAAGTAAGAAAAAGAACAGAAAGTAAAACTACAGAAGACCTTAAAAAAATGCAGAAAAACAAAGACATGCAATGCGAAGAAACATACTTAAGTATGCAGCATTCAATTCAGATCCCCAACCATATCAATTAATTCAAGTATGATAACTATAACTTGGTTTACCACGACCAACAGGGGCGGATCCAGAAATTTTTTTAAGTGGGGGCAAAATTTTAATATAGATAAAATTTTATTTTTAATGGGGGCAAAATTTTAATAGGAATATAATTTTATTTTTTTTGTGGGGGCAAAACTTAAAAAAGTATACTATTTTAAAGAAATCTATTGGGGGCAGTAGGGGCACAAGGTATGGAAATGATATAGTTTCATATTTTCATTAACACCCTCCTTCAAACTAATGCTACGTGTCCGTGAAGAATAGTGGGCTGTAAGAGAGGTTGATTTAATTCTCTTAATAAGCGACGAATCTACACAATATTAACGGAAATATGGAAATATATCAATTTCATACCTTGCAGATCTCCATCCTAACATCTCAAAATCTTCTTATATTTATCTCTAATGGCTTCTTGTCATTCCAAGCTTCCCATATTTGTTGTCGGGCTGTGGCCTGGGCCTGTGTTTGAAGAAAAGAAAAAGTAGCGTATGGTTTATGCGTACCATTCTGTTGATGTGAATCAAAAGTTGAAACAGAGTGCGTGTATGGTTGCTGTGCAAGAGTAGCATGAGCCGCAATCTGGTGCGACTGAGCAGTGGCAGAAAATATACCAGGACGGCCACACTGGTCAACAAAAACTTTTCTTTCGACAATGTGAAGCTATATGACCCTCAACATTACATTCATAGCATCTTTTAATTTGAGAAGTGTTTCAAAAGTTACCTCGGCTAAAATATAGACTCTTTTCAATAGAGGACCTGCCATTAATAGAAGTTTGGGTTTGTATACGAGTTTCCTCTCGAATAAGGTCACCAAGAACTACCTCTATTTCAGGTAGGGATTCACGACTAAGGAGATTGGCTCGGATAGATTCATATTCCGAGCAAAGCTTCATGAGCATTTGAACCATACGATTTTTCTATCATTCATATAGGATTTCATTGATAGTATTAGCTAACATGTTATCTCCCATGCTATAATCCTGTTTAGACCATAGAGAAATTAATCTAAATTAATCCAGAATAAAAAAATGTAAACATCTTTGTCACCTTGTACATATTCAGATAGGTCTCTTTCAATTTGAAAGTTGTGGGCATGGTTCCGTTGTTGGTAGATCATTCAAAGGTGTTTACACATATCGGAGGCCAAACGGAAAGGCCGAAGATTCAAAGTGATATTAGATGTGATGATATTGAGAAGCTACGAAATAACCTGAGTGTTGTTGGATTTCCAAGTAGCAAGGTTTTTGGCATCAGTAGGTGCTATTTTTGTACCTTTAGGACTCCCGAATGACCTTTGCCTTCTATGAACATCTGAAAGTGAAACTCCTATAAAGCTTAGTTAGTTTCGTTAAAAACGCGTAGTCAATACGTCATAAGTCTTGTGACTATCAAGAGTATCCATTATGATTTTGGATGTGATCGGAATCACTACAAAACAAACAACTAAGTAACACAGAAAATCTAGCCGTCTGATTAGCAAGGCTCTATTACCATGTTAATCTAGGGAAATATAAAATCTTGTTTGAATTTTTGAATATTCTTCTTCACAGTCTATTTACAAAGAATTGCTATATATACATAACTAAAGATAAGGAAATAAAAACAAATTTGCATGAAATGAGGAAGACAACAAATATGAGAAGTTTAGAATGGCAAGAAGCCGTTAGAGACAAATATGAGAAGATTTTGAGATGCTAGGATGGAGATCTGCAAGGTGTGGAAATGATATATTTCTATATTTCCGTTAATATCCTCCCTCAAACTAATGCTACGTGTCATGGAGCATAAGTTTGGATACTAAGAAATTGTGACGGTTCTATGACATAGCCTTGGTAAGGAGGTCGATAAGTTGTTCGTGTGTGGAAATATAGGATAAGTAGATAATTTTTCTTCAACCTATTCACGAATGTAGTAGCAATCAACCTCGATGTGTTTAATGTTTTCATGGTGCACAGGATTGGTGGCGATTTGAATGGTGCTTGTGTTGTCACCGTGAAGAATAATGGGCTATAAGAGAGGTTGATTTAATTCTCTTAATAAGCGACGAATCCATACAATATTAACAAAAATATGGAAATATATCATTTCCATACCTTGTAGATGTCCATCCTAACATCTCAAAATCTTCTCATATTTGTCTCTAACGACTTCTTGCCATTCCAAGTTTCCCATATTTGTTGTTGGACTGTGGCCTGGGCCTACGTTTGAAGAAAAGAATCAGCAGCATATGGTTGCTGTGTAAGAATGGCATGAGTAGCAGTCTGGTGCTGCTGAGCAGTGGTGAAAAATACACTAGGACAGCCACACTGGATAGGACGGCAGTGGTAGTCAGGAAGTATATGCCCTAGTTTCTTACAATATGCACAAAAAATTTTCTTTCAACAATGTGAAGCTATATGCCCCTCACCATTACACCCATAACATCTTTTGATTTGAGAAGTGTTTCAAAAGTTACCTCGACTAGAATATAGAGTCATTTCAATAGAGGATCTGCCATTAATAGAAGCTTGGGTTTGTAGATGATTTTCCTCTCGAATAAGGTCACTAAGAACCACCTCTATTTTAGGTAGGGATTCACGACTAAGGATTGGCTTGGATGGATTCATATTCTAGCGAAACTTCATAAGCATTTGAACCACACGATTTTTTATCATTCGTATAGGATTTTTTTAATAGTATTGGTTGTCATATTATCTCCAATGCTTTAATCATGTTTAGACCATAGAGAAATTAATCCAGAATAAAAAGTGTGAACATCTTTGTCACCTTGTACATATTCAGATAGGCCTCTTTCAATTTGAAAGTTACGGGCATGGTTCCGTTGTTGGTAGATCATCTGGAGGTGTTTACACTTATCGAAGCCCTAAAGGAAAGGCTGAAGACTCAAAGCAATATCAAATTTGACGCTATTGAGAATCCACGAAGTAACACAAGCATAGTTGGATTTCCTAATAGCAAGGTCTTTGACATCAGTAGGTGTTATTGTCGCACTTGTTAGGACTCCCGAATGACCTTTGCCTTCTATGAACATCCGAAGTGGAACTCCCATAAAGAGTAGTTAGTTCCACCGAAACATGTAGTCAATACGTCATGAGTCTTATGACTATCAAGAGTATCCATTTTGATTACGGATGTGATCAGAATCACTACAAAACAAATAACTAACACAGAAAATCTAGTCGTCTGATTAGTAGGGCTTTGATACCATGTTAGTCTAGAGAAATATAAAATCTTGTTTGAATTTTTGAATACTCTTCTTCGCAATCTGTTTATAAAGAATTGTTATATATACATAACTAAAGATAAAGAAATAAACACAAGTTTGCATGAAATGAAGAAGATAACAAATATGGGAAGCTTGGAATTGGAAGAAGTCGTTAGAGACAAATGTGAGAAGATTTTGAGATGCTAGGATGGAGATCTACAAGGTGTGGAAATGATATATTTCCACATTTCCGTTAATAGGACTGGCCTATAGGCTGACCATTGTCATTCTTAGGACGATATCAGTGAGGAACAATTATATAAGAAGATTTCACCGCAACAAACAAAGAGCTGCAGTGAAGCAAAAGTTCTTGACTTTGCCATCTCTCTAGCCACCTTGAAACACTTGTCACTTGACTAGCTTCCATTCTTCTTAACTACCTCACCTAATGTCATCTTTCTTTCCTCAATCGTTGATCTCATTTCTCGTTTTTATGCAGATTTGGCTTTGTTTTACTCTTCTTTCTTTCCTCTCTCTTCAAAGGTCAATTTGGTCTTCATCCTCTTCATTTCCTTCTTGCCTTGTCCACTTTCACATTTTTAAAAATTACCTTTTGAAAAAGCGAACCCTGACCTTCTGACCTTTGCCTTATTGAGTCTTCTTCTCTTCAAACATTTCAGTAATCCCTTTATCCATTACTGAGTTTCCTCCTTTACTCCCAAAAGACGTAGAGGGTTCTTCTCTTCCTTATCCAAATATTCCTATGGGTTGCTCCTGCAGTTCTCCAACAAATTAGTAAAAGCAGGAAACAAGTAATAGGGGAGGAGCAGGGTTGCACCATGCATTATTGCCCTTTGAAAGAAAAAGATGGCAGATTGTTGGTTTCCCTAAAATTATATTTTCTTCAGACTGGTGCAAAAACTTGAAAAAATTCATTGATTGGCTTCTTTTGGGATAGAAGATCTGCATTTACAATTATTCAAAATTGGACATAAAATATATGGAAGAGTAGAGATTTACTAGAAGTGCTCATAGTAAAAGAAAGCATGTTGTTATTTACCTTCTCATCTAAAGATGCAGCTATGAAAGTGGTCGAGGAAGGTCTCTAGCATATCTTAAACCAAACTTTATTTCCATAGTCGTGGAGACCAGTGATTTGTGCAGATTCCATTAAACACCAAGTTGTTCCTTTATGGGTGCATTTACACAATGTCCAATTTGAATATTGGACTACTAAAAGTCTTGGCATGATAATTAACATCTTTGTATGGATGAAAATATTACGTAAAGAAAAAGAGTTGGATATGTAAGGCTGTGTATAAACATGGAGTCATTACAAAATATGCCAAAACGTATAACAGTTATGCAATTGGGAGCCATTGTTTGAAGACAATGTCTATGTTAATTATCAATGGAAGCCATCACTAAAATCTCAAGGAAAAAGGTGGATACCTACAGTTAAGAAGTTCTTAAGAGGAGATTATGAGAAGTTGATCGGATTGGATGAGCATGCAAGTCATGAGTGCACTCAAAAAGAATCAAATCAAGAGACTTTTCAAGAGATAAACATAGAATCAATGAGTAATGCACATATGGAAACTTCCCTCTCTGCAGATGCCAAGATACAAATGGACACTCTAGAAAAGAATGGGGAAAAAAAAGAGTAGTCAGAACAATTTAAACTCTCTTACAAGGCTAAATAGAAGTGGATCACTCGAAACCTTCTCCTTTTCTATAATGGGAGATGATCTGGGAACATCTTTTCTATAATTATAGGTTTTAATCCATAAATTATGGAGGTAGATGTCTTGGAAGTGGAAATGCAGGTGATGCATATGAGATTACACTTCAAAGCATAGGATGTGTATATTTTCCCCTCTATCATATATGGCTCTAATTATGCCTTGCAAAGGAAGGAGCTATGGAAGAGTTTGATGAATTTCCATAATAAAGTAGTCAGCCCTTAGGTTATTAGTGAACATTGTAACGCTACATTGTATAGAAATGAAGCTGAAAGGAATGCTCTTTTGAGGAACTACACATCAGACTTCAAGGATTGTGTGAAGACAATAGGCCTAATTGATCTCAAATGTCAGGGTCATATGTTTATTTGGAGTAATAAATAAGCAAAGGACTAGTCTATAAGGAAAAACTTGGATCGGGTGCTAGTAAATCAAAGTTGGTTACTTCAGTTTCCTATAAGTTCTACCTCCTTCTAAGATCCTCTCTTCTCTGACCACTCTTCTGCCAGGATAGAGGGTATGTTTCTAAAATAGAATGCTAAATTTCCTTTCAAATTTAACAACTTTTTGGTAGATATAGAAGGTTTCCAAGAGGCTGTTCAGACATGAATGTTGAAGGAAGTGTATGGAACTAAACAATTTATATGTGTTCAAGGCTCAAGCAATCAAGGATTAATTGAAAAAACTAAATGCAAAAAGGGTAACCTCCACTATTGATGCTATTAAAAGATCTAAGAGTGATCTTTTTATTATTCAAGGGCAACTTTCTAGTAACCTTGGGGACCCTCTACTTTTGTCACTAGAGAAAAAGAAACTTAACAGCTATCTCTTGATAAGAATCATGAAAGTCTAATGAAGCATAGAGTAAGGGTTAAATGGTTATAAAAAGCTAATGAATGTTCTAATCTCTTCTTCAACTCATTCATAGGGAGTATGAATAATAATAGAATTGTTTAATCCAAACTGAGGATGGCAGGCTACTTAAGCATCATAATCAAATCTCAGAAGAGACAGAGAAATTTTTAGTAGATTTTATGATCAATCTATAAGGATTTCAGTTACCTAGCAGTTGATAAACTCCTTCATCTCACAAAAGGTATCTCAAGAAGAGACTTATAATTTAGTCAAACCTATAAAAGATGCAAAGATTGAAAAGATGATCTCCTAATTGAATCTAAATAAAGCTTCAAGTCCCAATGGCCTAAATGGGGTTTTATTTCGGAAAGCTTAGGGTGAGATTGGAAAGATGGTTAAGCAAGTTGTGAATGAATTCTTCTTTACTATGCATTGTTAAAGCAGATTAATCAAACCTTCCTTTGCTTAATTCCCAATACCAGTAACCTTAATTGCTTTGAATGGTTCAGGCTTATTTCTTTTTCTAATTTTATTTATAAGGTGATCTCTAAAATTTTAGCAAGTAGGCTCGCGAAAATTTTGGGGACATTAGTAGGAATAACCAAAATGCTTTCATGTAAGGAAAGACGATAAGGGAAAACAACTCTATTGTTCAAGAGCTCAATAAGGGGTACCAAAGGAGGAGTTCTTTGCCAAACTGTGCTTTTAAAATTGACTTCAAGAAGGCCTTTGATTGTGTGGAATCGAAATTTATACTTATGGTGATGGAGGTGATGGGATTCCCTTTTGAAAAATTGTAGAGGGTAGTAGTTTCACAAACTTTCCAATTTTATCGTGGACATCTCTACCACAAACAAAAACAAAAACAATAAAAAATGAAATAATAAAAAGCACCAAAAATTTGGTAACGCAGTTCGGCACACCTTGCCTATGTCTACAGGGCCCTCACTCAACTTAATACTTTCACGAAAGTACAATCAATTTACCTAAGGCTTTACTGAGCCGACACTACTCAACCCTTGACACTATCAATCTTCTCATGTACTATTCCATTGCCCTACAAAAGTTTCAAAATACGTAGACCTATTCACAAAATTCAATCAATGCATAGTCACCCCAAAACTTCTAACCATACACACAAACTTCACACACACGTGATGTTCACACCTCCTCTCAAGATAGACTTCAATCTAATATAGGGTTCTTTTTCAACTAGAAGATTATCCATATAGCTTTTGAATCTAAGTCATTATCCAATTAATATCTTATATGTCCGATTAATAAATAATGCCAAAGCTAATTACTTAGATATATAACATATATCCTAACAATCTCCCCCTTTTTGGCATTGTTTGTTACAAATATGAAACTCCTCCTAAATAATAGAATTGGACATATAAGTATCAAATTTACAATTCATATGACAAATACCCCCTTAATCAAACATCAAGTTCCAAAGAACATCAAGTTTATCCAATCATCTAAATTTCTCCCCCTTGGAACCAAAAGATGTTAAAAAGTATAACTAATAGTCATGCATATACATTGAAATCTCCCCCTAAATAGAACAGTCACTAAAAATAATTTGATGTCTCACCTTTGGGACAAAACAGTGTCAAAACTAAGAATACGTTCAACACAATCAATCTCAGTTAATAAAGAAACATAAAAATCAGTAACAGATTCAGCGGAAGAATTATAAGCACGCCAAGATGACAATTTACCATCAGTCAATACATATGCCAACATATCATCACTTACTTCAATTCCATCTTCAGAAGACCGATCAAATTCATAAACCTAAAGATGAGTGTTTCCAATGTTGTGTGAGAGAGAGATACTCGATAAAGAGACCCACACTGATGAGAGAGCTGAAGAGTCTTCGATGGAGCCAAATAGAAGTCACAATGTAAACTATTAAAAAGATGGGACAACAATGGCAACAGAAAAACTAAAGAACTAAAAAAGACAAATCTTTTTTTCTTTTTTATGTTTCATTTTTTTAACAACACGAAAAAATACTTCAAAAATGTAAAGTCCACAGTTCCTGTGCCCCTCAAAGAAATTTAAACCTGGCCTTATTCCTCATCGTATTATCTTTGTCATCGGTTTATTCTTATGAAATAACGGATTTATCCTCTGTCTGAACAGTTTCTTTACAAGCAATAACTTACTGTGAATGTAGACAATTTCTTGTTTTTCCTTCACAATGTCTTTGTGCATATAATTGACCCTTTCTAATCTAAGTGTGCTTCGGTACCATAGGATACTCCTAGAAATTTAATGAAGTGTGTCTAGATTTTTGATTTTGTGAAAAAAAATTTGATTAAAAAGGAATTAACGAAACAAATTACACAGTTAGTCTAGAGAAATCGATCCCCGATATATCCTCTAAAAGGAGAAGATAGCACCTAATGAGTGTAGTATCAAAATAAGTGACTACTACATCGAAGTGACCAGCATAGTTTGCAAGCCAGTCAGCGCATCTGTTGCTCTCTCGATAAACATGTCGATGAGTAACAGTCCAATTTTGGGTGAAAAGTTCATTAATACCCCTGACGATAGATCTATGGGCTAACAAGGAGAGAATATTATGAACGTAGAATCTTTTTCACCTTCTCGCTATCCGTCATGAGCTTTCCAATATTTCCTAATCCATTGATAATTTCTGCAAAACGATCAAGCATAGTGAAAATAGACTCACCTTCCTTCATGACAAACATTTCATAGTCATGGAGAAGCATGTTGATCTTTGTTTCCCGGACTTGG
>JANZLF010000004.1:30237475-30259043 GCA_026546835.1 Erythroxylum foetidum
TGTATGAATGATGATTGAACACATTTGTGGACTTTTGATTTCATAAGCAATTGTAATCAAATTATTTGCTCTATGAATGATTAATGTGACATTAACGTGTATATATTTCTTTCTTATTATAGAAACTTAGTGTTTCGATAATGACTACTGCTTCGAAGAATATAGTTGCTGAACTCAATAGGGGTGAGATGAATCCATAATAACCATATGATAAACAAATTGAAAAATCATTTTGGTATTTCATTGCTTCATAAATATTGAACTTTATAATTTCTCCGTCAAACTCTATAAAAAGAGTACCCTCGTGCACATCAATTATCATCTTAGCCATGATCATAAATCGCTTACCCAACAAAATCGAAGCCAAATTTTCCACACTATCTCCATCCATTTTCAAGATGTAAAAATCCACTGAAAATACCAAATCATTAACTTGGACTAAAACATCCTCAATAACTTTAATAGGACGCACATACAAACGATCAGCTAGTTGGATTATCACATCAATTTCTTGAAAAGAGTTCAGATTTAAATCTCGATAAATTAAGTATGGAATGACATTAATATATGCACCTAAGTCTAGTATGACACTCTTAAATTTTCTTTTACCAATAAAACATAGAAGTGTAAACATACCTGGATCTTTTCTTTTTTTTGATAATTTTCTATTTATCACAGCTAATAAATCCTTACCCAAAATTATTCTCTCCTTATCCTTCAACTTCCTTTTATATATGCATAACTCCTTTAAGAATTTTGCATATTTCAGAACTTGCTTGATGGCTTTCAAAAGTAATATATTGATTTCTACCTTTTTGAAAGTTTGTAAGATCTCTCTTTCATATCCACATCTTTTGGTTTAGCCAAACTGTTTGGAAAAGAAGGTAAACATGCATTAATTGATATTAATGAAGATGAATTTTTTTTACCTTTATTGATTTTTGAGTTGGAAGTTCTTCCATCTTTTCTCCATCATTGTGCTTTTCTATATCCATTGGTAAAGATGTTCCATATTGAATTTCCTACCACTTCTCAAGGTCATTGAACTCACATTCTCCTTAGGATTCACCATCATTTGGGTAGGTAATTTCCCTGATACTTGCACTTCCAATTTACTTTCCGAGGTGACTAATTGAGTGATCTGATTTCCTAAGTTTTAAAGGCTTTCCCTTATTTCCTGTTGAATTATTGAGTATTATTAGCGAGTTCCTTAACAATTTCATCCAAAGACATACCTGAATTTGAAGATTAAGGTTGAGCATATGTAGGAGCTTGAGGTTGTTTAAAAATGTGAGGTTAATATCATTGTTGGCTTCCTTGATTTCCATAGCTCAAATTTGGATGATCTCTCCATCCTGGATTGTAGTAATTAGAATAAGGTTATACTTTCGTTGAGGTTGACCTGGAAAGCCTCCTATTGCGTTAGCTTATTGAAGAGAGTTTTGTTGCAATGTAGGGCATATATCC
Organism: Erythroxylum foetidum; assembly: GCA_026546835.1. Taxonomy (NCBI): domain Eukaryota; kingdom Viridiplantae; phylum Streptophyta; class Magnoliopsida; order Malpighiales; family Erythroxylaceae; genus Erythroxylum; species Erythroxylum foetidum. The sequence goes on from JANZLF010000004.1 coordinate 30,238,943, forward strand.
ATAGGATGTCTAGAGAATGAGCATATTCCGCACACTTTTACTAATTGCAGTTGACCTACAACCATTTGATGAACTAGAGCAGTTAAATCAGAATTTTATCCTCAAAGTGCATGTTACTTACATCATTCACACGCTTAATAGCTTCATCGATCCTTGTCCCAAACTGTTGAGAAATTTAAGGCATAATTGACATTAATTGTCTGGCTGCCTCAGATGTTTTGTTTACCAAAGCTCCTCTACTAACTACATCAACCATACTTCGATCCATTGGTAATAGTCCTTCATAAAAGTATTGAATAAGAAGTTGGTCGGGAATTTGATGATTTGGACAGTATGCACATAGCTCCTTAAACCTTTCCCAATATTCATATAATGTTAATCCTATAATTTGTCTTATCCCACATCTCTCATTTATGATATTCGATGCTCTTGGTGCAGGAAAAACTCCTCTAGAAACATTATTTTGATCTCATTCCATGTTGTTATTGAGCCAGGTGGAAGATAATATAGCCAATCCTTTGCCTTATCTTTCAAAGAGAACAGAAAGGTCATGGGATTAATTTATTCTTCTATCACCCTTATGGCTTCATTCGAAAGCAAACAACAAGAAATTCCTTCAGGTATTTATATGGATCTTCACCTACAAGGCCACAAAAAATAGGTAGTAAATGAACCAAACCAGATTTCAATTCGAAATCTACCTCAACATCTGGAAATTGAATGCATACAGCTTATTGATTCAACTTCGGTGTCGTTAACTTCCTCAACATTCTCGAGTTAAGGTTTGCCATCTTTTCGTCAATTTCTTGAAATTTTGAATTTTCACCAATTGTTAGATCTCTTTCAAATTTCACATCTGAAGATGAATGTCCACTTCCTTACTTAGTCTCTTTTCTCAAACGACGCATTATCATCTCAATTTCTAGATTATAATGTAATTTACCTATCTGAGAAGCACGAGTTATACAAGATAAGAGGTCAGTAGTAACTGTAAAAATAAAAATGCAAAGAAACTAAGAAACTTGAAATAGTTCCCTGGAAACAACGCCAAATTTTGGTCAAGTTGTCGAAGCCCCCAAAATAATTCTAATTCTCCAAACTTTTTGTAGTAATCGTGGAACTAGGTTGAATCCCTAAAGAACTAAACAGTAGTTTCTTAATTTCAAAAAATAAAATTAAAAGAGGGTTTGATTAAGAAAATGATAAACTAAAATTAACATGAAAAAAATTAAATCAATTGAATTTAAAAATAAAAAAGTCAAGATTACCAAACTTTGATTCAAGGGAAAGATCTCATCTGATTGTAATATTGATCATTGCTTCAAAAAGAATCTTTTCATAATTCAAGCAGTTAGTCCGAAACATATTAGAATAGTCATAATAAGTTTCAGATTTTATTAAATTAATTGGTTCAAACCTAATATCTAAACCAAAATTTATCATCTATTGACTGGGTATGATTATAATGCCCCAACATATACCCTGGAAGTATTATAACATGTCTAGGGTGTATTAAGAAGTGAACATAATGAATTAAGTGCATCTTAGTAAGAGACATTATGGAACTTAATGTAAAAGACATGGGTTAATGGGTAATTTGTTCGTTTTGCATGAACTTACCTCTGTAATTTGGCCATATCTTGGTCTATATAGCTCCAAATTGGATAATTACAATTGGAAATTAATCTAGAGAAATAGATATAAAACTTTCAGGAAGGAATTAAAGTTTTATTGCCTCTAAGGTTTTTGAATTGTTGTTTGAAGTTCAGTTATGGCTACTGTCCCTATTTTCGAACAATTTGTAGTGTTTTGGGTATAATTCCCATAATAATTAACCAAATTGCATGAAATTTATTCCATTAAAAAATTAAGACATATGGGAATGAAACTAATTGATAATATTGTAGGCCAATATGGGAAGTAAGGGAAGAAGAAGGATCAATATACAAATTTTCTAAAATTAATACATTGACCAATTGGATTAAAGCATGCATGAACAATAATAACAAAGCATGTACGTCTGATAGGAATTAAGCATATGTGTGAGTCTTGAAAGTTCTGGAATGGGGATATGGAGAGGAGAGATGCATGATATTTTTTTGATTCTAAGTTCAAATTTTTCTCCTCTCCATTTCATCTTCTTCATCCTAGCATTTTTCATGTACAAAATCAAGCCAATCTTAGGTGGAAATCAAGGTAAAAGTTAGGGATTTTCTCTTCACCTTTATCTCTTCTTACTTTACTTATGAAGGAATTGAATTATAAGGATGGAATTGGGGTTGAGAGGTATATTTTTGGTGTTCTTAGTTGGTGAGCCAAGCAAAGCCAAACTATATTAATTTAATAAGTTCTAATTAACTAAATTCATATTATTTGGATGAGTGACTTATGATCATATGAATATAGAGGCAAAGTTAGGAATAATATGAGTTATCAACTAATGGATCTAGGAGTTATATAAGATGTGATTGATAAAATTGTCATCTAACTTTTTCAAATTGAGTTGGTTTGTTGAGTGACTTAAGATTAACTTATTTTGAATGGGATCCTAGCCTACTAGGAAATGATTTAATAATTTATCGATTTAAAAGAAAAGGTTATTATTTTGACAAAATAGTGGGAGTAATCAAATATTTATTAAAATCCTTAGTTTATTTAATTTTGTGGTATAAACTAATACTTACTTTTTTAAGCTTTGGATTGTCAAAAAAAGATCAGCACCAACCTATTGTTGAGAAGCGTCATTAATGTTAACAAGCTAACTAGACCTAAATTCTCAAACCAGTTTTGCAACTTGAGAATTGTTTTAGCTAATAAAAGAAATTGCATGGTTTTGACATTCCATCTTCTTCATTCTTCAATTACCTGTGGTCGGGTCGGTCGTGCTGGGCCCGAACTTAGTCATAACGACCCGTGGGTCGATCGGTCCATTCTTCAAAGATCAGTCTTATGCTTATTGGCTATGCCAAGCCCAGGTCTAGTCCACGATCTCCATGGCCCATTCGCAGGTGAAAGTCTCCCATGCACATGTAAAGACTTAAACATAGCTACAGCTCCATATATAAGGTATAATTCTTCCATAACAGAGGTATGTGATCTTAACCCTAGTTTTCACTACTCACAATGATCCTTCCTACACCAAAAAGACTGACTTGAGCGTCGGAGGGGCTAATCGGGAAACAACCCCCGACGTGCCTTCTTTGTTTTGCAGGAACCTTCAAGCCTTAACCTTCGAAGAGAAACAACAAGCTCCATGGATCTAAACGGTAACGTGCAGTTTTGCCAGAACCAGGCAGAACTAATTGGCACCCACAAGTATTGTGCCCTTTGGTCTATCAGGGTGAGGTTGCGACTCGAACCCCTGACTAAAGGGTTTTGTTGGCCTCAGGGCCACGTCTCTTACCACTGATCTACGTAGCCCAGTGGTGAGAGGCGTGGGTCATGCACCCAACAAAACCATGAGGTCTCAAGTTCGACTCCCAAGACCCCCCAAGAAATGGGGATAGGAGGTAGACAACCTAGGCGGCCAAAGGGGACAAAACCTCAATGATGCAGGCCCACCTAAACCAACCTGATTTCAAACACTCACAAACACATTAAACACCTCTTGAAACATAAAATTAACATATAATTCTTTCTCTAAACAAAACAAACACTTAAGAATACATACAAACACTAAGAATAACATAATTCTAAGCATATACATATGATAATCATCTAAGAAATACTTAAAAACACACTAAATCACCTATCAAAACATAGTATATTTTACACATATCAACATCCCCACATTTAAAACTTTGCTTTTCCTCAAGCAAAACTAAAAACATGAACAAATAAAAAACCTAATTACATAAACATAAATTCATGCAACAATACAATAATGGTATAATGGCATCAAATCTTATGAAATTAACTTAACCTCAAACACCAATCACTCAAAATGTGCTAACATACTAACTTGTTCCTTTCATGTTTAATTACTTTGATTTAAATATATATATCAACCAAAATGTTAACACCCTATTCACGTACCTATAGGCTTGTAAAAATACAATTATTATTGTTAATCAATCAAAAAGGTAAACTATCACTAAGTAACCTTTCATGAAATTTCTTACTATTTTAAAAGATTAGTAGGTTTATTTAATATAAAAACATTTCTAATAGATTTTCTTTAACAATAACCTAGTCTTTTGAAGTGAAGGCAAACATCTTGTCATGAATGTCCCCCAATGTCTCAACTACGTCATGTTTTTTATGTAGCTTGGTTGGAGCATCACTCTAGTCTTTTGATATAAAGACAAAGATTTTTTTTTTATGAATAACCCTGGTTGCTCATCTATTTCACAGTTCTCAACTGGCTACCAACTCTATTCTTAACCCAATTTTGGTAAAAAAAGGTCAGCAAAATAGTTATTTTATTTAATATTTTCTCCTTTTTCTCTTTTTAATTTTTTATGTTAGCCTACCTCATTTCTTTTTGGTCAATCAATCTCATGAAAGGTATTAATGTTAATTAATTGACTATAATTATAAATGTATACAAACAAAAGTCATAAAATAAGAGAATAAGTGTCATGTCCTAATTAACATATATATTCATCCTAAAGACACTTAGAACACAATATTCGTCAGTTACTATGCCTTAAAAATAAATAACAATTTTCAAAATAATCCAATCCAATTCAATTCTTGCCAATGACACATTGACATAATGCACACATTACATACAAAATATTCCCACTATATCAACCTAATCAAAAACTAGCTCAATTGTAAAATTCGCATACAATTGATACAAATGCAAAATTCATACACATATGATATGTCCTCAATGTGAGAAAACAAAATAATGTAAATAAAGATAAATAAAGAACAATAAATACAAAGTTAAGCAGGAATATTTATGGAAACTGAGGAGATGACGGTGTGGCGATGGAATTGGAGGCACTTAATGTCATAACATTATAGCAATCCAATTCCTTACAAAATAAACATATAAAAACAGACTAAAAAATTACCAGCAAAATAAACTAAAAATGAAATAATAATAAAAATAATTATTGGGTTACCTCATATCTCTTGGTTAACATCATTAGCTTGATGTATTCTTCCTTCCATGCTCAACCTAGGTCTATAATAACTGGTTTGTCACCACTCTTTTTGTCTAATTTCAGTTTAGTAGCCTATATTCTTGAATACCTTACTCATATTAAATTTCACTATTTCTTCACTAATCTGAAGGATGGGGTTGTCTTCATAGATAACTACCAAAGCTCTTTCAGTGTTCAAAATGGGTATAGTAAGAATTAGTAGATAGTTTCAAACCTCTTCAAAGTCTAGCATGATGAAATTCACATAAATTATAATATTGTACACTTTTATAGGCACGTCCTTCACCATGCCAATGGTTTTTTTATTGATTAATCACCAATTGAATAAGCATAGAAGTTGGCTTCACATTGCATAGCCCCAATTTTTTGAAAATTGACAGAGGCATAAGATTAATACTTACGCCTAAGTCATATACGCATTTAGAAAATTTTAAATTTTCAACTACACAGGGTATGTAAAACTCCCTGGATCTTTCAAATGTGAGGGCATGAGGTTGGTAATTATGGAGCTGCGACTTTCTATTATAGAGACCGTTTAATTGTCATCCTAAATCCACTTTTTTGATAATATATCTTTGATAAACTTTCCATACGTGGGTGTCCTCTTCAAAACTCCCACAAAGAGCAAGGTAATTTGCAATTTGTTTTAGTTTTTATATAAACTTTGCAAATTTTATATCCAATCTATTCTTCTGAAGACCATGTGGGAATGGTATTTTTGGTGAGTACAATGGAGGAGGAACATAGGGAGAGTCCTTATTCTTTTCTTCATCCTTTTTCTGCTTCTCTATGTATTCCACAAGGTGGGTTTAACTTTTTTATCTAGTGGTTCTTTTAGTTTTTTCCCACTCCTAAATGTGATAGCCTTAAATTGCTCTCTTGGTTTTACTCCTATATTGCTTGGATGGCTTCCCACACTTGTTGTAGATAATACATTAATAAACTGTCCACTTAAACCTCCAGGTTATGAATAGAAGAGGTGTGGTTCTCCACCACTTGCTCGAATTAGCCTTCCAGCCTCTTTTGGGCCTTTTCCATACTCATGAGCTTGCCTATAAGCTTGTCCAATTTTGAATCATTTGCAATGGACTCGTCTTGTTGAAATCTTTATATGCCTTGAGTTCCCATATGAGTCATTGCATTGTTAGACTAAGAAAAGTTTTGATGGTTCTGTCACTCAGAATTGTACGTGTTCCAATAAGGGTTTTTACCTATCCAACCAACTTATGCTCCTATGAAGTTGAATTACTGCTCGTTTTTGTTTCCCATTAGGAAGTAATTAGCTGTGATATGACTCTCTTGTCTGCATAGGTCTCATCTATACTAAATTGCTTTGAATGGAAAGAAAGAAGCGGCTATCAGGTCATTTAATTGCTTGGTGATGTTATCGATCTTAGCCTGCAATGTTGCCACTAAACATATAATAATCATTCCTTTCAGATTTGGGAAAGTTAACTACTGCCTACTACGTTTCGATGTCCAAATACAACTATTGTTTTTCATCACTTTAAATAAGTCGTATGCTTTGCACACTGGTGGTCGTATACTTTCTTGTTGATAAAGGTTGAACCCTGGCTTCATGAAGTCCATAAGGGTCCTTTACTCTTTGTGATGTATTTCCTACGCCATTATTCTTTCTATCTCTTCTTGGTGTTTAACTCTTCGAATTCCTCATTCTTTCCTTTTGATGTCAATATTAATGAATTTTCTACTTTGTGTCCAAACTTTCCTTTCCTTTCCTTTTTTATTTCTTGAGATTGGGTACCTCAATCACACAAAAAGGTAACAATTCCTTAAATCAAACAAATCCAAATTGTCTTAGTGTTAAAATCCCCAATAATGGCGCCAAAAACTTGTTACTATAAGATATGATCCATACGCTTGTGGTGTATTAAGGGTTTTATTAGGTATAAAACTTGCTCAACAACTTTTATATCTAATGAAACCCTTAATACACCACAAGCATATGGATCATATCTTGTAGTATATAAGGTTATCGTTCCCACGAGGATTATGCAAGGTTAAATAATTTGAGCCTAACTTTGTCTAAGGTATTCAAAATGTGATTTGAATAAAAATAAATAATAGAAATTAAAACAAATAATAAAAAAGTAAACAATGAGTTGCCAATAAGAATGGAGGTTGATCAAGATTGAACACTTAGGACTTATTCTTTCCTTATTTTGATTTCTTTAACCTTTGTTTATCAAATTATAAGTTTCATCCTAGATTTCCTAAAGTATCGATTACTCTATCTCAAGACCTAATCAATTAACCCTAATTAAATTCAAAATTTCAAGACTGCAACCTCTCAATTCATAAAACTTTCCATAACGTTTTCAACTAAATCTAAAGCTATCTATTAGATAATTAATTTTTCACACAGGATCTCTCTTTGAATGATTATTAATTTGATAGTTGCTACACTATTAAACTACCAACTCTCGTTGCACAATCTAATTTATTACTTTTTACCAACTCTCTCAATTTAATTTTAAGTATAAGCATGCAACATTATCATAAACACCAGAATATGTATTAAAATCAATAATAATTAGTCACAAAATAAATCTAGAATAAATAATAATATGAAATTTACAACTTCATGAATATGTTTAACATCTTGGAATTTAGATTACACATCAAGATTAATGAAATAACTAAAGGAAAAGAAGAAAAACTCTTTTTAGGTATTGATATGGAAAGCTAGAATCCTTGGATGTTCTTCTTGATCTCCCACATTTGATCCACTTTTTTGTGTTGGGTGTTGCCTTATTTTTATAAGTTCCATGCTCTTAAGTAGTAGATTAGGGTCTTGGGGGTGTAACTAGGGTTTTCCTACTTTGTTCAGTTCCAAAAATACCCCCAAACCCTGAAACAAATGAAAAAAGTCACACTTGGAAAATGTCTATCACGAAGTCACAATTATGACCCTAGAAATTTTGTCTATGTCATGATCGTGACATGGAAGTAATGGTGGTGACCCGATTCATTCTGCCTCCATCTTCTTCATTCTTTAATTACTTAATTTCAAATACTCACAAATACATCAAACACCTCTTGAAACATAAAATTAAGATTCAAGTCTTGCTTTAAACCAAACAAATGCTTAGAATACATAAAAACGCTACAATAACATAATTCTAAGCCTATACACATGATAATCATCTAAGAAATACTTTTAAAAATACACTAAAACACTTATTAAAACATAGTATAATTTATTGCTATCATATATTAGTGTTATGTTGATGATGTTAAACAAGCTATAAATATGATGCATGCTAGTATATCTCTGGAGCTTCAAAACCAGCATGAGAATGTTGATGCTTTTGATATAATTATGCATCTCATGAGTTGTTTAGTACATAAAGTAATGTGGAGAGACATCAATTTTGTAAAGCATTATTTCAATGCAAAATGGCATAAGGATTTTTAATGGAGCTTTATGTGTTAAAGATCATTAGCTATATTGAAAATTAGGCCAGATAGGTTTTGTCATAGATCATAAGTTGAGCATTGATATGAAGTCACAGTCTCTTAATCCAAACTTTTCATAGTTTGCTATGAACTTTCATATAAACTAAAAGGACATGTCATTGCTTGAACTATTTAATATGCATAAGACTGTTCAGGGTGTCATAACAAGGAACAAAATTTTATTTTTGTTGTGGATTCTTCCAAGAGTAAGAAAAAGGCTCTAAGAAGAATAATAACAAGAAATAGAATGCTTCTACAAGAGTCACAAAGCTAAAAGGTGGTGTCATGACAAAGACGAATGACAAAGACATATTTTTTCATTATGGAGTCGATCGACACTAGAAGAGGAACTGTATAACTTACCTTGCTACTTTGAAAGTTAAAAAGCTTAAAGAAGCTACTTCTTTGGGTATTTTTATGATTGAGATCAATCTTTCTACTTTTTTCCCACATTATTAGGTATTAGATACTGGATGCGGTTCTTATATTTTTCATAACATGCAAACATTAACAAGGAGTAGATCGTAAATAATTGTTTTTATGTTCTAGTTGTTACTAACAATATCGTTTCCATTTCTTATTTAGATTTGAATGGATTTATCTTTATTATTAATAATAAAAGTTGTTATTTTTATAAAGATGATGTTTATTATAGATCTAAATTACTTTCAAATGGTTTGTATGAATTAGATCTTGCAAGGACAATCCTTAACATAAATAGAAAGAAAAGATAGTTAAATGACTAAAATCCATCTTATTTATGGCATTGTAAGTTATGTCATATCAATAAAACTAGAATCAGAAGGTTATATAAAGAAGGATATTTGGATCTTTTTTATTATGAATCATATGAAACTTATGAATCTCACTCGTTAGAAAAGATGACTAAACTAACCATTAGTAAAAAGGGAGAACGTGCCCAGTGAGTTACTAGAACTTATACATTCAAATATATATGGCCCTATGTCTACTTTTATTAGAGATGGAGTCTCATTTTTCATTATGTTCATAAATAATCATTCTAGATAGGGTTATATGTACTTAATGAAATAAAAAAATAAATCATTGGAAAAAGTTCAAAGAATTTATACTTAAGGTTAAAAAACAAACTAGTAAAAGTAATAAAACACTTATGTCTGATCGAGATAGTGAATAGTTGGAGCATGAGTTTCTTGGTTACTTAAAAAAGAATAGGATTCTCTCACAATGGACTCCTTCTGGAACTTTACAATATAATGGAGTGTTTGAGAGGAGAAATCGTACTCTATTAGATAGGATATGTTTTATAATGAGTGATGTAGTCCTTCCTATCTCATTTTAGGGATATGCCCTTAAAATTGCTACTTACCTTCTAAATAGATTTCATATATAGTAAACAAAACTTTTCTTACCAAAAGATTTGTGGATGTGATGCTTAATGAAGCATGCAACACTTGAAAAGATTTAATCTAAGTAAGATAAATGCAAATTTATGGGATATTAAGAGAGTGTTAATATCAAATTTACCATCCTCTTAAGCAAAAGGTATTTGGCTCAAGATATGCTACATTCCTAAAAAAGAGAATTTATTATCAAGGAAAGTAGTGGGAGTGAGGTAGAACTTAGAAAAGTTCAAGAACCACAAATTCACATTTAAATGGAACAGGTGCCTCAAGTTGATACATATGATGTACAATTGATGGTTCAAGTGACATATAATCTACGAAACATTAGTAGGATATGTTGTCCCCCTCCCCCAATTAGATTAAATCTACATATTGAGAAAAGGGAAGGAAAATGTATCACTTATAGATTATGAGCCTATTACTTCTTTCAAAGAAAGAAATATTTAAAATTAATTTTTAAAAATGGCATGAACTTATAAGATCTAAAATAGATTTCATGCACATTAACTAAGTATGGACTTTGGTGGATCCTCCTAATGGTATTGTACCTATATGATGTAAGTGAAATTTTAAGAGAAAAACTGACATAGATAAAAATGTACATATATACAAAGCAAGGTTAGTAGCTAAAGGTTTCAAACAAAAACAATAAGTTGATTTTGATGAAGCCTTTTTGCCAATAACTATGCTTAAATCCATAAAGACCTTGTTGGCTATAGCCATATATCATGATTATAAAATCTAAAAGATGGATGTCAATATAACATTTATCAATGGGAATTTGCTTAAGGATGAGTATATGACACAACTTGAGAGTTTTGAATCTAAGTGACTTCCTAATCAAGTATTTAAGTTTCAAAAGTCTATTTATAGACTTAATCAAGCGCTAAAGAATTAGAACATTCGTTTTGATGGGACATTTAAAGAGTTTGATTTTATAAAATATGTGGATGAACCACATGTCTATAAGAAGTTTAGTAAGATTATAGTCATCTGTTTAGTGTTATATGTAGATGACATATTGTGGATAGAAAAAGACATACCAATTCTTGAATTTGTAAAGATTTTGTTGTCCAAGAAATTCTCTATGAAAGATATTAGAGAAGTAGCCTACATTTCTAAAAATAAAGATTTATAGAGATAATTCAAAAAGGTTTCTTGACTTATCCCAATATAAGTACATAGATAAAGTACTAAAGAGGTTTATCATAAAGAATTCCAAGAGGGGATTTTTATCCATGTAACAGAGGATTTCTCTCTCACATGGTATGTTTCCTAAGATAGAAGAAGAGAGAGATAAAATGAATTTTTTTCTTATGCCCCGATAATTTGATCAATCATGTATGCAATGCTATGTACTATACTAGATATCTCTTATACTTTGAGCATAACAAGTAAGTTTTAAGCCAATGTTGGTGATGTTCACTAAACAGAGATGAAAAACATCTTAAATTACTTGAGAATGACTAAAGATGTTTTTTTGGTTTTTAGAGGAGTTGAACTAAGATATTAGAAGTATTTAGATGCTAGTTTTCAGTCATATCTAGATGATAACAATTCACGACCAAGGTATATCTTTACGCCTAATAGTGGTGCAATAAGTTGGAAAAGTTCCAAACAAAAAACCATTGCAAATTCTATATCCAAGACATAGTAATTTTTAGAGGTGACAAAAAGTGATTTAGAGCAAGAAGTTCATCATTAAACTTAGAGTGGTTCCTAACATTGTTAAACTTGTAGTATTGTATTGTGATAATGATGGCGCTATTACACAAGGCAAAAGAATCACCAAGGTCTCATCAATAATCCAAACATGTACTTAGAAAATTTCACTTGATTAAGGAGATAGTGGAACGAAAAAATATAGCATATTACCACTGAAGAGAATCTTGTAAATTTTTCACTAATCCATTGTCTCAAAAGAGACATGATCTACATATGGATAAATATATCATTAGATACGTTGGACAATAGTTTTAGTGCAAGTGGGAGATTATTAGTTTATACCCTTGCAGCCAATTGATTTGTTGCAATTTTACGTATGGCAATATTATTTTAATTAATAAAGGCATTCTTTATCTTTATATATTATTTTAATTACATTTGATGTTTTAATACTAAGGTAAAATCCCTAGAATAAATATCATGCAATTGAAGTTATTATGAGATCATAATTATGAAATTCGATTTGCATTTATGTATTATTTTTAAATTGTTCCTAATTGTAGTTTCACTAAGATGGGATATTGACGAAAAGTAAAATTAGCACACTTTATGTTTCTTTCTTATAAAAAAGTAATTAATCTCACAAATTAAAGTGTGGAAATACTTAAACAAATGTGTGAGTGTTTATTAACGAATAAGTTAACTAACCCGATTACGAGGATCCTAAATAGAAGATTAGTTACTTGTTTGTGGATTTTTTTCATTATGATAGTTGTATAATAGATCCTTCGATTTGAGAATACCAAGGTATCTCATATGAGATTATTGTGTTTTGATGCTACTTATTCCATATTCTTCATTATATTGGCTATATAGTTAATCCTTAGATTTGAGATTACTAAAGTATCTCATGCAGGTCTTACTGTGTTTTGATGCTACGAGTGACCTATTTTATTTTGGGTAACTACGAGTGACCTATTTTATTTAGGGTAACTCATTTGGTATTACCTAGATATATTATAAACCATATAGAGAGATAGTTGGATAAGTTAAAGGATTCGACAGTAGAAAGTAATTAAAGAGAAAATTCATTTATTTTTGGTTAGTTGTGATTTAAAAAATTCTGAAGCCAAAGCGAATTTACATTTGAAAATATTTTTTTAAATTTCAATTATAAATCAATTACTAATTAACAAGAACGAAAATGATTAGATTTAAAAAGAATGGACACTATATCCATACTCATGGTCCAATTGGAACGTTGGATGATTAAATGATTAAATTAGACATCATAATCATGTATGGATAGGTTGAATCAAACCACTTTAATATTTTTAATATTTGAATAGTCATAACATGTTGCTATATACAATATTCATTAATGATTAAAAATTGTTCAATTGGTTGATTTCCCATCATGCAACTAGGATGCAAGCAGTCTTTTCTTTTTATTCTCATCACGGGGGGATGTGATATGCTCTTATAGGGTAGTCTGGCTTCATTATATTCCCTAATCTGAAGTGAATTATTGGTTAAATTTTTTGCATAACCAATTAACGGGAGGTAATATCCAATTAATAAATTAAATTACTTATTGTTGAAACCTTGGCAGACAGAATAATCAGGAATAAGTTCTGACACATAAGAAACACAAATAGAATAATCTAAAGTAGACTTTTTCACATTTTGCTTTTAATTACGAGTTGAAACAACCTTATAAATATTTTGGGGAATATAGGTACAACAAGACCATGACCTTCAAGCTACGTGCGAGGTTAAGTTTAACAATGGAACGAAAGAGGCCTAAAGCCCACTTTAGAACCCACAAATTCATTGTCAACAAAAAGAAAAAAAAGAAAAAGAAAACATGAAGAACAAATCATTCTCCGTTCCGTTCCGTTCCTCACATAAGGAATATTGTAATGTCAGGAACCAAAACCTCTAGAAAGGCCCCGTAATATCAAAACAGATGAAAGCACCAATAAATACCCACATCTTAGATCAACAACAAAGTGGGCACTGTACCAAACCATTCTCGTTGCAATGACCACATTTCACCGTCTTCTTTCGCTCATCGTCCAATACTTTGCAGCTTCCATTACACTCCATACACATCAAAAACCTTACACCACCACAGCCTTCACATCCTCCACTGACTCCTCTTGGGATTCCATCAAACAAGATCCCCAATTTTCCTTCCTCCTCCAATTTAACCACCTGATCAGCACCTCCTATCAATCTCCCTTTAACAAACAAAAGTGGGACTTTCACTTCCTTTTTGCCCATTAGTGCCCTTAACTCCTCCTTAAACCCAGAATCCATAGAAACGTCTCTCTCAATTACGAGGATATGATGCGACTCAATGATTGATCTAACTGTGTTGCAATCCTCGAATGTTTTTCTGATTCCTCTCAACGTAGTAGTGTAAATAACAACTGCATTTTCCCCTCCAGGAGGGCATTTCTGTTCAAAAGACTTCATTATCAGTTCCGATTCTCGCGAGTTCCTTAACTTTTGGGATCTAGGAATAGCAGAAATGATCCTCTTGACCTGCTCTCCCTCTGCAGACAACTCTTTCTCGTACAATGCTACAAGTTCCGGATCAAACAAAGGACTAAAACTCCTCCTTCTAGATGAAACCCCAGAATCGCCACTAAAAGAATCAACTTTGGACCCAAGTGGAGTAGATTCTTTCACTGGATAGCTTAATCTCATCACAGCCTTGGAATTTCCAGAATTATTCTTCCCTTTCAAAACCGGCGTCGGGCTAAAATCCTGAAATTTCCTTACCTTATTCTCTTTACCGCCAAATGTCTTGGCTTTTCTAGGAGATCCAATCTGATTCAAGAACTTCAAAGGAGTTTTCGCATCAATATCCACAAACCCACGAAACAAAGCTCTAGTCTTGGGGCTTTTCTTGGGCTGATTCAGAACGGGCACACCCTCTTCTAAATCACTCATGAGCTCACAAGCGTCAATGACCTCTGGCTCATCTCTAGGAGGAGACCTCTGTTGGGTTATCTTAGTCTCTGCTACAATCTCCTTAATTGGCTGTTCTTCTTTCATACGTTGTTGCTGTTCATTGTTGTCGAGTTTGAGAGCACCGTAGGTCGAGGAAGTGAGAGAAACGACGTGGCTAACGCACTCACCCCCATTGTTAAGGATGATTTCTCGGTTACGTTCCTTTTTGAATAGTTTGGAAGAAACACAGCCCATTTGTTTTGCTATGTTTTTGTTCTGTTTCTCTCTTCAGAGGATCGACAGTTTTGAAAGAGATAAGTGTGGGCAAGTTAGTGGGGGCTCTGGATTTCCCTTTTCTTTTTTCTTTTGACGGTTTTGCCCTATCTAAATGTTAACCGTTGTATCTGCAACGGGTTCCAACGGTCGATTTTTTCGAACATGTTTTGTAGTTGTCGGAAAGCCCCTCCTCTTGGGTTTCGATTATTTCTCTCGGTTCACGCCTCACTTGGTTTTTTATATTTCGAGTTTGGCCCCCTTTTCTTATATTACTTTGACCTTTCTGCCATTTTTTTCCCTAACCTTTGTCTAGAAAATAATTTCTCTCTCTTTTCAATTTAAATCAAAATTTTTTCTTTCTTATCCGTATTTTCTTGAAAGAGTTTTATTTCTAGAATATAAGGCAATAACTAAAAACGTAGTTGAGTGATTTGGATATTAAACTCATGAATCAAGTACCTTGACAAAGTATAATCTTTGATAGTTATGAGTTTTTTTGAGAAATTTAGAAAGTTGAATAGAATATTGGTTTAGTTTCATTGATTTTGGGTACGATGGCTTTTTCTTTATTTCTTAAGAAGAGTTTTTTTTTCACATTTGAAATGTGATTTTATTTTTTACTTTACCATCTTAACTGTAGTTTTTATATGTATCAAAATTAAGATAAAAAATTTGCTAACCATCTTTATGGTTGGGCTTAAGTTCCTAATACCTCCTTAGGATGCTTATATGTCTGCCAAACTCTTCTCTTTATAATATGATTACTTTGTTTTTGCACAACTAGTTAAGTAATCAATCAATCATTAGAGAAAAGAGTACAATAACCTCGAAGAAAATCTAAGGAAAGTTTCCGTTAAAAATATTATGGAAAAGTAGCCAATCATTAGGTTTCCCCTAATTGCGCAGCCTGAAATGATACTGATCCTAAACATAATTATTTTTGTTAAGATAATTTTCATTCAATCTTCAAAAGTTCATCACTTCTTTAAACTTCTAAAACTTGTTATTTTTATGGATCTCTCCTTCCACTTATTTCTCTTTTTCACTTTATCTCACCTACATATACACAGACAACCATCCTCAAGATTTGATGCAACCTATAAGTCCTTTTTTGTGGTTTGGTTGTTTAAATAATGTTGTAACTATTCTTTAGGGTGGCCTTCTCTATAATGCCTTTAACTCTTTATATTCCTCTTTTGCGAAGCTTGAATCTTTTTATGGAAACTATGGAATATCTGTACAGAAAGTTAAGAGCTTATATGAGTAGATTGTATCCACTAGCATAGTTTATAAACAACAAAAGCAAAACAATTGTAAGGTCTTTTTTCTTTATTTTTAGTGTGATCATCTAACATGTCTATTACTAGTAATATGTTTGTTATTTTTTTTAAAAAAATAAGAGAATTCATTCATTAATCCATAAAAGAAATCAAAAAGTCTTTATAAAGTTGGATTAAGCATGAATAAGAAAAAGGTTTTTACAAAAATTCTAGGGAAAATTTAGTTTTCAAAGATTCCATTATCATTTATAGAACGGGCTTAGTTGTTCTTACATGTGATGAGCTACCAATATTTCTCTTATGCAACAATGTAACTTGTGAGCTATGACATGCTTATCAGTGTTGATCTTATTGAACAATCTCTTATTTATTTCTCTACAAATAGATTTAGTTGTTTAGTCTTAGTCTTATTTTATTTAAAGTTCTTTGACCCTAACATATCCCTTTAATGTTCTAGGTTGTTATTAACACCATCTTTTGTTTCATCCACTAAAATAAGGTCATTAGTAAACAACATACACCAAGGCATATCCCTTTAGATATTCTTGGTAAGCTCTTTTATAACTAATACAAACAAGAAAGGGCTTAACAAGGACCCTTAATACAGCCTAATATTAATAAAAAATGCTTTGTAACTTTCAATTATCATCCTTACTCTAGTCTTAACACCTTTATACCCTATATATAGACAACATAAGCTCCTTTAGCTTCTAAACACCTCCATATTATCTTGTCACAAGCCTACTCTAAATCAATAAAAAACTATATGCAGGTCCCTCTATTTGTTTATATAATATTCCATCAATCATCTAAGGAGATGAATGACTTCTATCGTGGACCTTTCTAGTATGAAACTAAATTGACTTTTTCGAGATAGATGTACCCTTTCTCACTCTCTTCTTAATCACCCTCTTCCATAATTTCATAGTATGATTAAATTGTTTGATGCCTCTATAGTTATTCCAACTTTGGATTTCCCATTTATTCATTTCAATCATATTAAAATTTTAATTAAAAAATACCTTTCTTAATTAAACTAAGAAAATAATTGTTTTTAACTTTAACGGATCAAATAAATTGAGAAACATAATAATAAAACATGTTTGTTTTGGTAAGTTGTGGTTTCTTATTTCTAAAAATTGAAGAAAAACAACAATAGATTACAATGACACAAATTCGTTGTTTCTTTGTATTACAACAACTGGTTCTTAAAATAAGGTGTTCTTTATTCTACCCTTCTTATGACTTCCTTGCTTCATATCTTATGTTGTTCTACTGCCCTCTTCTTATGGTCCTCTTTATTCTTCATCTCTCCATTAACCAGCTTATTGTCTCTTTATTTTTCTCTGTTTCTTACATATATGCAATTATTTATTATTTTTGGTGGCAAAAAATGATGATGAGGAATGATTGATTTCAAGTGTCATTTATGGATTTTGGGAATTTTAGGATTTAGGTTTTTGAGTTTCTTGCTCTAATTTGTTTAGGATTTCTAGAGTATGGGTTTTTTTAATCTGGATTTTTTGGGCATTACCCATCATAATACAAAGTATAGATAGCAATTCTTTGCATTTATGAGTGTTAGATGGCATAATGATTTCCTTCACTTGGAGAACATTCTATGTAAACCTTGGTTATTTGATTGTTGAATTCATTTATGTGGTATAATTTTTAGACTTTTAGAAAGTTTTATAATATTTGACATCGTGAAGTCTTGTTTCTTTTTATTTTTGGAAAAATGAAAGAATTTTATTAAGTAAGTTATAAGCTTATAATAGAAACAATATACAATAATTAAGCCTTTCAAAGGGAAACAACAAACTAGACGAGTATGTTGCCAATATTGACATAGTTCAAATATTATACTTAGAGAATTACAAATAAAATTTAGAAATCTAGATCTCAATTGATCGTCATCTGGGTGCTGACTATGAGGTGAGCTTTATTTTTCATTAAAATTTCTCTAATGTAAAAGATATTATTGGTTTTCATTGGATACTTCTCCAAGGCTAGACCCTTATGAAGTCTATTCTTCCTTTCCCTCCAAAGAGCATATATAAAACATATGAAAGTCGTTTTGAATACACAAGAGTCTTGCTTCAGGTGCTTAATAGTTTCAACAACCCAATTAACAATAAGTGGCCATTCTCCCTCATTATAAAATAGATTCATCAAGTGTTGGATTTTGGAGAGTTTCAGGAATTAGTTGACACAATAAGCGCAATGTTGTTTGTACTCTACAACACATATCCCTTGTTTAAAGCCTTTGTCTCACTGCCTTCTAACTATTAAATGAAAGTTTGGGAGATACAATTTTAGACCAAATTAGATGAAACCAAGGAAATTTTGCGGAATGAAGCCTAAATATTTCATAGTAAGATATGTTAGAAAAGCTATATGAAGGATCCCTTACCCAAATCACTATATCCTTTTGATTAGGATTTAGCTAGTATACAAGTGAACTTTTAAGAATATTGCTTACACATCTCCAATTCCTTCTAGAAATTATATCACTCAAACTTAGAATGAATATGAATTCTCATAGTAAGTGGGGACAAGTCCTCCCCTAGGTGTAAAGGCCTAAGATTGGACCAGTTTTCAAACTAGTACTAGGTAAGTTTCATACATTCCCCCATCAAGCTTTTGCAGGAAGAGTAGAGTTGTTTTATAAGCCTGAGAATCTAGATCAAGCACAAAGAGTATTCCCTATTAATTTTGAGCTACTAGAAACTGGTCATAGATAAGTCGTATTTATGCATTCACTTACAACAATGAGCCTCCCTATAATTAAAAAGTATCTATATCCTTTTCAAAAGTAAATTGAATTCATGGCTTATAGGGAAAGTAAGCCCAAATTGCCTTTGCTTAGGGAGAAATAGGTCATTTCACTCGATTTTTTCCTTTTTAGGTTATCATTATTCCTTGACCATAAATAGTTCCTCATGATGTTATTCATTTCTTCGGTGATTCTTTTATATAGGACAAGATAGGAACTCTAGCGTACATGGATATTTCTCAAGATAGATACAATCAGTTACAACTTACCTACATTTGACAATATTTTATTATGCCAAGAGTTAACCATGCTTCTAATGTATTCCAACAATGGTAAATAGTCTACATATCTTGGTTCCTTGGTAGTTATAGGAACACCAAGGTCTTTAAAAGAGGCATAATACACATTCAATCTAGAAATATAGCCAACAAGTTCAATATTCTTTGAATAAAAAAAGATATAGAGCTTACTTTTATCCTTGTTTGCTCTTAAGGTTGAGAGCCTTAAGAAATGATTGAGGGAGCTCACCACTACCTTAAGCAACCACAAAACAACATTAGGTCATCTGTAAAAGCTAAATGGGATATTTTAAGGCCACTGCACTAATGATTATATAGAACTTTGACACTTGAAATTCTGTCGAATTTAAGCAATCTAGAAAGTACTTTAATGGCTATAGTAAGCAAATAAGAAGATAAAGGGTGTTCATATTTGATTCTTTTAGGCCTATTGAAAATTTTACAAAGGGAGCCATTTGTTAAAATGTTGTAAAAAGTTGTGATTACATATGCTTTGATCCAATTTACCAAGGTTTTTGGGGCATCAAATGCTTAGGGATAGTGAATTATAAAATCACAATCCAAAGAATCAAAGGCTTTAATGAAATCCAAATTTTAATGCATTTATGTCACAATCATTAAAAACCTCATGTACTAATAAAATATTATCCCCAATAAACCTCCTAAAGATGAAGGATGTAGCGCCCCCTCACCGTAGAGTATACACCGGGGCGCTCGTAGGTCGTACCGATGCATAACCTACGACGAGGGTGCACTACGATTCGATCATTTCTATAAACCTCATGGCATCAATATAATAAAGCAGTAATATCAAATTCACTAAATTTTAAAACCAAAGAGTACTTCTCATTTCATTTCATAA
>JANZLF010000004.1:30275666-30288773 GCA_026546835.1 Erythroxylum foetidum
TTTTATAACTTTCTACATAAAAATATGATGATTACGACACTAGTTACATATACCATTATGGCATTAATTTTTTACTACTTCTCAGTCCCTTGAACCTTGTGAGAGACAAATGCCTATCTCCTTAGCGTATTTGGTGTTTGTTATGTATTTTCCATTAACCTTTCTACTTTTTTGACATCTTTGAGTTTAACCTTCAATGTCTTCTACAAAATTATTTCTCCTTGAGTTAGTTTTCAAATGATTGAAAAATCTCCTCGATTAGACAATTATGAAGAAAATTGTACTCAATTTCAATCTCCTCTATTAGACAATCACCACATATAAGAAAATGAAGTACATATAGGAAAACATCATATAATATATATGCCTAATAATCAATTTAACTCCTAATAATATATAAAATATATACTTATCAATGTTCATATATAGCTTAATAAGTTTTTTTTTCAATACCATGTTCATATGTAATTAAAGGCTATTACATTCTCGAAAGAGAAGTTGGAGGATTATATATGTGATTTATTGAAAAGAGATAACTAAATGGTTGCTTATGAATATATGATGCAATCAGTACAAAGATAGAAGTTATATCTTAGAAGTGAAAAGGAACCATCTTTTCCAACCTGATATAAGAAAATGCCAAGTAGAGCAAACTAAATAAGAAAAAAAAAGTGGGAAATCACTTCACAAACTTAAAATATGTCATTAATAGGAATGCAAAAGACATGCCAAATATGTTACACAAAGGGTCACAATAAGAAATCATTTCCAAAGAAAATGGTTCACTAGTAATTAGACCAAACACATTATAGATAAGAAGAACGTATGTTAGTACACTTATTATAGAGCATTTTACATTTTTAACATTATTTATAACTGATTGGTTTATACAAGTTTATAGATTAGCAAAAAAGCTAAAACACATTTAGAATCTTATTTCACATCTTAATAACCAAATAGAAAAAGAGTGAATGCAACATTTTCTAATGAAAGGAATAGGAGATAGAGCTATGGGTCTGATTATAAGAATATGCCACCAAATATAAGCATATCTGCCACTTTTAACATTTTTCTTTGAACTTTATAACCACATTTAATCATATATGATTTAATAATTTTTCAAGCATCATTCATTTATTTTATTTGAGGCTTCAATGTAAACTTGACTAATTAATTTAGAAATCATAATATCATCTATAGAATAAAGTCTCACAATGTATAATTACTTAGGAGTGAAGCAAGTTCGTAGAATGAGAATTTTAGAAGAGTCATTATATGCATATGTTACAATCTAAGAGGAATGATAGAAAAAGAGTTTTAAAATCAAATTAGACTAGTTTTGGAGAAACTTAATACTCTCAATTAAATTACAAGAACATATGCTATATATTAATGGGTTGGATTGTATATGCCTTAATTTTTTTGAAAGATTGTATATGCCTTAATTTTGTTTCAAATGAACTCTTACATCAAGGTCGGTTCGTATTTGTGTTCAAGTTAGTGGCACCTTTTTATTTTTGATTTTCACATAATTTAATTTTTAATTTAACTCTATCTCTCAATTAAGGAATTTTTGGTTGTACTTACTATCAATCAACTTTTGTTTGGTTCTTAATTTGAACACAAATCATATTATCAATTACATAGGAAAAGTTAATTTACACTAAAAATAACAAGATAAACATGTCCATTGATCAAAGTTTGGTTAATATATGCACCAATTTACACTAAAATACTTTTGTTAAAGTAGTAATATTCACATTAAAATTTGCATCTCTTTAAGCACTTGAACGTGCTTCAAATACACGAATTTTAGCTTCAGAATAAGAGCAATTACACATGAAATAGAAAAATAGAAGATAAGCACAAGAAAAGTAGAAGATAAGCACAACTATGACAAGTTTTAGGTTCTTATATTCATATTCACCAAATTCTATCTTTTTCATCGTCTTTGTTATTGTTGTTGTCTCTGTATGCTTCTTCAATACATCAAAAGTGAGTGTTAAGCGAAATCACTCATTATAGGATCCAATCGTTAGAGAAAAAAATAGCATCCTTTTCCCTATATACCGCAAAAATAATGTTAAATCAAGCAATTATTAATTAAAAAACACATTAAAAGTTATCTTATCCTTCACTGCATACATCTAACGAATTAATCATCATCATAAAAGTTCTAGTAATAACTTTCAAGCAACAGTCACACAAATGATAAAAATCAAACTTTTTAGTGTAACTTCCATAATTCATTTATGTGAATCGTGATTTTCAACACAACTTGTATTTTGAATGAAAATTCAACACACAAAAAACAAATTTGATCGAGTTATATTAAACTCTAGATACAAATTATTTAAAACTCAATTGTAAAATTTAATATATATATATATTAGGATTAAAAATGTCGTTATTCCATTCTTATAAAGGAATAAAATGACGTGGCATAAGTTTTTGTAAGATGTAAGAGGTTGGAAGAAGTTAAGCTGAAAGGTAAAGTACCCTAATGAAATTGTTTCACTCAATATAACCCACCAAAAGTATAATTGTGGACTAAAATTAAAGACATTTGCTATATAATGATGATAGTTATCATTAGAAGAAATGATTGCACGACTTTTCTTACCAATACGAAATATGATAGAGATCATATGTATTTTTAATTCATACTTATTGAGTACTTGCTACTGAATTTAGATTTAACATTATTATAATGTTCAATGCACGATAAGAAATATATTGTTAAGTAAAAGTAGTTGATCTAAGTTTAAGAAAATGGTTTGTATATGTTGAATCAAAGGAGACTTACGCTTAACATAAATGATGAGAATGCAAAGTTATATAGCTAAGATAATCCTTTCGTGCCATGTTAGTTAAATCAACATAATAAGAATTACAAAGTTACATACAAAGATATAGGTATCTTTTGATTTTGAAACTTACACATATATTATGAAACTTGTTAAGTTGAAGAACAATCATATCAATTTGATGAATAGATAATGATGGTATTGAATTGTTAAATTTATATATGTGATGTAGTGGATGGAATAACAATTTATAAAAGTATGATACTTATATTTCAATATATCACTAATGACTTAATGTGATATACTCATATATATTAAATAAAATGTTGATTTAAAATTTTGAAAAGTTTAAATTATTTAAATCTAACTGGAAATTAAGCATTGAGAATGTTGAAGGACTTTGATGAAATCATTATGTTGAGTTTTATATTTTCAGTTATCTACAGGGAATGAGATTTTCTAGCAAATACCTTCATAATAAAATTTCATAAGAGTATGGATTTATACAATGAGGAAATACAATATGAGATATTGTACGATGTAAATTATTTTCATATAGATATGCTACCTTCAACAATTCTAATTGAATCAATTAAAAAAATCATATTATATATGAAATGCTAAGTATGTGAAAGAGCCAAAGTTAATGATTTAAAGATGTGATGCTTAGTTGAAGTATGTATTATCCACTAAATTTAGAATTAAATTAAATAATAAAATTTTTATGAGATATCCAAAAGGTTAGATATAATCTTACATACTCATTGAACAACTTGTTTGTTTCATTAAACACTTATAAGAGAATGGTTCTCAAGATAAGTAGTAAAGGTAAGATGAACTTTGAAAAGTTCAAATCTCATGAAAAATATATCCAATTGGAGCTAGTGTTTTTTATTATACATTTGATGTATAGTTAAAAGGATATAAGACATAAAAATTCACTTTCATAATAAATTCAAATAGTTTGTTTTGGATATGATTATGAATTTATCATGTCTATAAGAACGTTAGTAGGAGTATAGTTATCCTTTTCAGTGAGACTATGTAAAGACATTGCTCATAGAGAACAACAATTCTAATTTTTAATTAAAAAATATAATTATACAAGAACAACTCTTGTTGAATATGAAAAGGTAATAACCTAATTTTAGAAATTAGATATATAGAGATAGATTAGAAGTTGTTTACCTATTCATTGAAGATATAATTTTCGAAAAACAACTCTTGTTGGATATGAAAAGGTAATAGCTTAATTATGGGAATTAGATATATAAATATATATTAGAAGTTGTTTACCTATTCTAAGTCCAATTACATAGATAATGTACTAAAGATGTTTAGTATTTGAGATGTTTAATACTTTTGAAGTATTAAAGATATCCATAATTCTATATATGAGTTGACATTTGATTCCATCATGATAAGGATATTAACTTTAGAAGTAAATCATGATTAGGGTATACTTTACTTATAACAATATTATTTAGAGATTGGAAAGGCTTTAATATAATAATGGTTGTTAATTAAGCCATAATATTTTTCATTTAGTGAAAATAATTAATTGAATCAATAAGTTCTTTGATGAACTTGATATAGCTCCTTTTATTGTTCAAGGCAATAATTTATTGTAAAACATTAGAGCCATTGAACATGTAAAAGGAATTAAGGTCTCATCAATGATCTAAAGATGTATTTAGGTAGTTGTTTTTAATTATAATAATCATTAAGATGAAAGTTATAAGATTTAAGTAAGTGCTCGTTATAGAGAATCTTGTGAATTCTCTCATTAAGTCATTGTCCCAACAATAGCATGATAGCCATATGGTGATATTATATAAGGTAATTAAACAATTGGCTTAGTGTAAGTGGAAGATTGTTGGTTTATGTCCTACATTCAATCGGTTGGTTATAGTTTAGTGAAAAAAATAATTTAAAGACACTCTTTATCTTGTACATATTTATATGTATAGGATAAAGTCCATAGGATAAATATAAATTGTAAATAAAATTATGATGAGATATAATTATGAAATTCATATTGCATTTATGTATTATCTCTAAATTGTTCCTAGTCATTGTTTTATTAAGCTTTTACATTATTAGCATGTAAAAAGATTAGAATATGTTATGTTTTTCCTTACGAAGGAAGTAGTCAATCCCATAGACTAAAGTATGAAGATACTTAAATAAACATATGGGTGCATTTTAGAGCACAAGTTTACTAAACTGACGCCATATAAGAAATTCATTTGGAACATTACTTGTATATTTATGAAAATTCTTATTGTAATGATTGTATAAGTGATTCTTTGACTTGATATCTCTAAAATTACATATATAAGGATTTCTATGTTTTGATACTACTTATAATCTATTCTAGTGAAGGATAGCTCAATCGGTAATCATTAGATATGATACGAACAATATGAAAGTAGTTGAGTGATCAATATAAGATTTATCACCCCTAAAGTAATTAGGGAGAATTTATGTTGTTCTCAATTGGTATTGATTTGGAAAATTCTTGACTAAGGTAAAATGACGTTTTGTAAATAGTTTACAAATATTATTAATTTCATAAATAGTTAATAGTGGAGAACTAATATGATTTAACTCAAAATATAATAAATATTAATTTCAAGCTCTATATCTAATTAGAATATTGTATAATAAAATGATTGAATTATACACACAAAAATTATGCACAGAAAGGTTATTCAAAATCACTCTAATATTCCTAAATATTTGAGTAGTCTTAATGTGTTGTTAGATGTCAATTTTGATATATGAATATAAATTATTTAATTAGATAATTAAAAATAAATTAAAAGAGTTTAATTTATAAATTAAAGGAGTTTAATTTATCTAATCCTAAATATGATTTAAGGTTATAATTTGTATCTATTACCAACATATTTGGGAACTTAATAGGTCACACTTAAAGAACGATTTGAAGAGAACAAAGATATTTTAATCAAGTTGAATTTAATTGTAAATTTTGAGAAATTTTATTATTAAATATAAAATATTTAATAAATAAGGATCAATATGAGATATTGGATCTTATTTAGGTATAATGGTTTGACCATTGGCAACCCTTTACTCCTAGTTTGTAGGTTCAAGGCAGTCCAAAATTAGAATCTTTGTTATCTTTTAATTAGAAATTCCCAAGTTCTCAATCAAATTCAATTTGATTATGGAGGCCTAAGGTTTTAATTTCAATTTATGAATTAGAATTAATAAAATCAAACAAATTGCTTATTCAATTTAAATATTATTGTTTAGAAATTGAGACATAATTTCGTCCCTTTATTATAATTTTTGAAAAAATTGAGACCTCTTCGTAATAAAACATTTTATATGTCACTCATGCTTTTAGGTAACATTCATCATGATCCGTCGTCACACTCGGCCACCTTTGTTTGAAAGCGGTAAAGGCAACGCAAATTTGAAAATGTAGAAACCTTTTCAGAAGTGACAAAAGATTTATTTGATTTTGGAGCTTCTAGATTCTAGAATACAGACACTACAATGTACACTGTCATTGTCGTTTGAGTACGGAGCACATTCCTAAGATTAAGGTGCTAGAGATACATCATGTAATTTATGACTTGTACTGGATGCTATATATTTAAAAGTCTAATAGTTTCAGATTACATTTTCCTTTGATACAAAGAAAAGGTGGGATGTCATTTTATGTGGTAAGTTCGGTGGGTTATAGGATTTTAAGAATAGCAAGGGTATAATCTCTGAATCCATGGGGTTGCTTAAGCAGATTGGTCTCCTCGGCTAGTCTTGTCCTTATCCCTACTTCTGTCCTAAAGATAAATGTTCTTTTTCTTCACTTTATGAAGAAAAAGTGAATCACGACTCCTATAATTACAAAACACCAATTTGGGGGCGGCTCCGTTTTGTCTGGGAGTGGGACATCATAGGCAAAGCTTAAGTGTCGAACGGTAGTGTAACAGAAGGTCGGCATTATCAACGTCACTGCCTTCTAGTTTGACTCAATCAAAAGAAAATAAGAGAGCTGGCAGAAATATCAGGACTACTCATCTTTTGATTGCGACGGTGACCTGATAGTAAACTGGAGCTCAATTAGATGCTTCTTAAAAATAAAACCCCAGTTCTCAATTTCTCATCAACCGTTGGGACATGTGAGAACTAGGCTACTTCATGCAGTTCAATTTGCGTAGAATCCTGTCCTAAACTTTCAAAGTCGGAGAAACGTTTTACAACTCAATTCAACTTGAGAAGAATAATGCCCTCAATTTTCATCCGAACCACCTTTTTATTTTGGGACAGGAGGACGGCACCCCTCCTCAAAGGCTTCTCTTTCAATATTTTAAGGATATATCAAATTTGGCAAGTCATTGGAGCACCTTGATTTATTTAGGGTGTTTCAATCCTATTCTACTGCTCCACATATTTATCTATATAAACAGGGAAGATTTCAAATCTTCCGTTCCGTTCTTTATGGTTGGCTGTTGTTTGGAAGACATGACAAAAACAGAAGCCTAAACATAGGCGTTTATGTTTGCTCAGCGATGACGTTGGGGGGTAGGACTATTCCTTCTCTCTATTCTTCCGTCAAACACTAGAGTTTTCTCTTTTCTCACTGTAAATAATGGAAGTAATTTGTTTTACAAAAATTTTTAAAAAATCCACCATTGAAAGTCGAAAATAAATTCTTATTCATCTCTTCTGTAATGAAATGTATAATATGAATGACATGAGAACGTTTCTATCCTTTTTGTTTTGTTTATTAATCTTACTGGGTTCTTTGGGTATAATCTTAAGCATATTTATATTGATTAAACGAGGCTCACGTTAGATGATCATCTTTATAAGCTAACTTTTAGTGAGAAAATATAAATACTCAATAAGTTCTGCTCACAAAAACACTTTAAAAAAATCATGAATTGATTGTTTTTATTATTATTATTTATTTTCATTCTCATATTTAATAATAATATCGTACTAAACTTGATAGAGTTTGTAAAACTATTTATGAATCGATGTTTGTAAACATACATATATCCATGATTTCTTGTTCTTTCTATAAAGCTTTTCATTCTCTCTCTTTTTTCTTTCTTTAATGTTTCTTCAATGATTCAGTATATCGTTCATAAGTTGTTCTAAAACTTATATACGAATTTTCCAACTATCATGTTGGTTCACGAATCATTATGTTGATTCACCAATCATTATGATGATTTAATTTTGAAAGAGAGATGGAAAGAGTCTTTGACCAATTTGAGATCTATTATTTAATTTTCAATAACTATTATCTTGAATGCTTTTCATGGGACTCAAACTATAAGTTAAATGCGACATTAAATAGTCGAACAATCTCCCACTTGGCCTATGTTACAACTTGGTGATTCTACAATAAAACTTTAAATGCACACAATACATGGAATCAATCAAGTCATCCTTAATTGAATTAAGTTGATAGGATCATGGTGGTCACAAATTATATAATATGATTCCTTCCATATATCACATAATCAACTCAATTCAACAAACTTTAAGTGGATAATTCTGTAATTGTTATATCACAAATCATAATTAATTTATATAATATAATATGGATAACAAGTTAATAAGCAAAAACATATGACTGCAATTGAATTCATAAGTGTCATAACAATTCGAGCAAGATAATTATATGTATCTATACATATCAGAATACTATGCTAACAAGGACTTATCTATAAGGCTCATCCGTTCAACATGACTAATAAATATTTTGGACAATAATTGTTAACGAATCCGCTATCATGAGATCGATATCAATATGCTCAATTGACATTTTATGTTTTTGCATTTCTTCTTTCACAGAGGTTGTAGAATTATCACAATAAATTCTTAACAATCTGGTAATATTATCGATAAGACCAAGATCTAAGATAAAGTTCCGCAACCACAGTGGCCTCAAAGCATGTCACAAATTCAGCCTCCATAGTGAAAGTAGCAATAACGGACTGCTTTCCACTTTTCCATGAAATTACTCCTCCAACTAATAAGAACATATCACTTCGAGATGGGTTAATTTCCTATATGTGAGCATATAGTCCTTGGTGCCTTGTAAGTATCTAAGGACTTTCTTTGCAGCTTTCTAGTGGTCCATTCTAGGATTGCTTTGATATCGGCCTAGCATTTCAACAACAAAACTGATATCTGGCCTAGTGCATGTTTGAGCATATATTAAGCTTCCAATTACTGACGCATAAGGAATTGACTCCATGTCCTTACGTTTCAAATTGTTTTGTGGACATTGCATTAGACTAAATTTGTCCCCTTTTTGAATTGGAACTATCCCTGCGGAGCATTTTTCAACTTGAAATGTTGGACCTTAAATTTTTCTTAGAAGACTAGAACTAATAAATGAGAAATGTGGATATGTCTATGCTTTGCTTTGGTGTTTCTAGTGGATAAAATATTTTGATATGAGAAGAATTAAAGTGAAAGTTAGAAGTAGAATGAAAGCAAAAATGAAGTTAAATGTGTATAGTAAGTTGATGAAGAATATGTACATATGTGTATGTTCTATTGTTGGTGTTCATGATTAATCATGGACTATATTTTTTTTGGATGATATTGATTTGAGATAGAGTTGAGAATGAGGAGTAAATGAAGTAAAAAAATGTGATTTTGGTATGAGTTGTGTTAAGGAAATATTTTGAAACAAAATGGGTGGTTGATCTGGAAAATATTCACAGCATATGCTTCATTCTTTTAACCACAACTTTTTCTCTAATTATCCAAACAAGATGATTCTTAATTTGGATTAAACTAGAAACATAGGGATACACTTCTTATGAAGACATCGAATTTAAATTCTATATTTAAGATTCTCAAAATTTGTCATGAAATTGAGAATTGGGTGCAATACATTGGTAGATGAATGTAAAGTTCATATTCTGAATTCGAGGTAAATTCTAGATTGCTATAGGGTGAATTAGAGAAAGTTGTCTTCTAGGAAGTTGTAGATCTTTCTTTTATCTTTCTAATGATATATAGTTTGGAATTTTTGAACTTCTAGGTTGAAAGTTATGGTCCTTATAAAGGAAGATGTATCTTCTATCTTTTCGCTTCTTCTATGTTTTGTATCTTCTATGTTTTGCTCCTTCTATGTTTTGCTTCTTCTGTGTTTTGCTTCTTCTGTCTTTTTGCTTCTTCTGTGATGACATCATCTTCTTTTGTGTTTTTTTCATGATGACATCATTCTTCTGTGTTTTGCTTATTCTGTCTTTTGCTTCTTCTTAGATGACGTCATCTTCTTCTGCGTTTCTTCTATGATGGCATCGTCTTCTTCTGTGTTTTGCTTCTTTTGTGTTTTACTTCTTCTGTGTTTCTACTTCTTCTATGATAACGTCATCTTCTTTTGTGTTTTGCTTCTTTTGTCTTTTGTTTCTTCTGTGATGACGTCATCTTCTTTTATGCTTTGCTTCTTCTATTTTTCACCTGGCCTATTTTCTGTTCCATTTTAGACCCTTCAGAAGATAGAATCTGTCTTTGAGTCTTCATGAAAGTTGTAGATCTTGAAGTCCTTTTTCGAACCATATAAAGAACACCTTAATCCGATATCTGTAGGGAAAGTTATAGCAATTTTCCCACTTCTTCTATCGTTTTCCACTTCTTTTGTTTTTCATTAGTCTGCTTTGTACCTATCTTCTGTTCCATTTTAGACCCTTCAAAAAATAGAATCTGTCTTCAAAATCTTCATAAAAGTTGTAGATCTTGAAGTCCTCTTGCTAACCATATAAAGAACACCTTAATCCGATATCTGTAGGGTTATAGTAATTTTTCCACTTCTTCTATCTTTTTTCATTTTTTGTCTTTTTCATTAATCTATTTTGTACCTATCTTATGTTCCATTTTAGACCCTTCAAAAGATAAAATATGTATTTGAGGTCTTATAAAAGTTATAGATCTTTGTTTTATCTTTCCAACGGAATATAGTACGTGAATTTTAGACATTGGAGTCGAAAGTTATGGTTTTTATAAGGGAATATGTTCAAGGGTAAAGATGTATCTTTTGCCTTTTTGCTTCTTCTGTGATGACGTCATCTTCTTCTGTATTTTTCTATGATGATGTCATCTTCTTCTGTGTTTTGTTTCTTCTGTGATGACGTCATCTTCTTCTATATTTTACTTCTTCTGTGATGACGTCATCTTGTTCTATGTTTTGCTTCTTCTGTGTTTTCACCTGGCCTATCTTCTGTTCCATTTTTGACCATTTAGACGATAAAATCTGTCTTTGTAATCTTCATTAAAGTTGTAGATCTTGAAGTTCTCTTTCTATCCATCTAAAGAACACCTTAATCAAAAATTTCTAGAGAAAGTTATGGCTGTTTCCCCGAAACGAGTTCAGTATGATTAAAGACAAAAATATGTTTAATTCTTTTGGCCATAACTTCTTCTCTAGACATCCAAAAGACTTGATTCGTAAACCATTGGATTCATGACAGATTTCTCTATATAAAAACCAAAAATCATATCCATATAAAATGATTTTAAAAAGATTGAGTGAAAAACGTGGGGCTGGTACAATGAGTGTGCTCTTAAATAATAGGAACTAGTGTTATTCCATTGAATATACCTCAGTATTTTGATGATTTCTAGATCGGTGGAGCTCCAAACGAGATTATTTCTAGTTTGTGGTAAACTAGAGAAATGGAGCTACAAATGGTATGAAGAAATTGGAATCTAATCCATTCTTTATGATGTTTAAATTTCGGATAGAAGTTGTGCTTAATATACTTATTTGGACAAGAGCAGTCCAAAAATGTTTGCAATGTATCTTTCGAATCATTGAACTGAACTGAATAATTTTGGTGTCATTAGAAACTTAAGGCAATGGAGGACATTTTTCTGGAAGAAAGTATTATGTTAGAATGTTCAAGGATACTGTTGGCAAGACACTTAAGTATAAAAGACATAAGGCATAAATGAAAGGGCAAATGGGACAATTCTCAATCGTTAAGGGCATAACTAGAAAAAGAAGTATTGTCTTGCTTATAAATGAAGAAGAAAAACGTGAATGGAAGGATAAGTAGAAGAGAATAATGAAAATGAGTAAGAAAGAGAAAGAGAGAGGGTTTCAATTGTGTTAACATTCAAGAGAGATTTTGGAGTTGTTCAGGAAAGGAAAAAGGAAAAGGAAGGGAAGAGGTTCCCTTTGAGCTAAAGATCTCTTCAATTGGCGAAGAATCAAGGGAACCAAGAGGATCCTACCCAAGAGCAAGGGAAAAAATAACATTGACTTGGATCTTAGCAAGTAAATGAAGTGGGTAATGTATTTACAGTTATTGTGTGATTAGGAAAATTCTTGCCTATGTGTTAAATTGTTTGAATTGGATTTGTTGAAAATACATGATGACTTTGATTTTGTTATATTGTGAAAGAAGCTTGATATCTTTATAAAATTAAATTGTGATTTTGCGATCAGTATTATGCCATTGAATTGTATCGTGGCATTTTGTTTGAATGGAAAGAAGAAAGAGCATGAAAAGTATGAAAGAATTTTATTTTGATAAAATGATTTTAAGCAATGATTATGTTTTTGTTTGGGTGAAAGAGGAACTGTTTCATAGTCACCTTGTAACATCCCGTTACCCATGTGAGGGGTAAAATTGTGAATCATGAGAATTATTGAGAAATTAGAAAGTGCAATTCATGTTTATGCTAAACTCGACATGCACATTTTTGCACATTCATATAATTGTACATGCATTCTTTGACATTTCCAGGTACAATTGAGTTGCTAAATATGATTAGAATATGTTTTGGCAATTTTGGTATTATTTAGGATATTTTGGAATTATTTAGTGAAAATTTAGAAAAATATTGATGGGCCAATTATAGAGTGACAAGTGGATAAAATTCTGTGTGACGTGTGGACCTATAGCTATGAGACAAATGGAAGAGTGACATGTGGGAGCCTTGCATGTTGAAACATGGCCCACATGGAAGGAACACATATGGTGTTGCTGGAGAGAAATAGCTGAAACTTAATAAAGTCTTTATGCCTTTGATCTCATCGGAAACAATTTCTTTAACAAACCTCTTCTCTACTTCATCTACCGAAACTTGTTCTATTGATTTCACTCTCACCTGCTGGAGATTTTGTGGAACCAAGTAAGTTATTCTATGTTATTTTTGCAGTGGAAATATATACATGCATGATGGAGGTTTCGGTGATGATTGAATTAACTGAAGATTTACAAACCATGGATATGTTGTTTTTATTGCATGTTTGAGAAACCATATTGTTGAACCGTGATTTTGATGATGA
>JANZLF010000004.1:30306118-30325022 GCA_026546835.1 Erythroxylum foetidum
AAAATTCAACACTAACTTAATAGAAATCAAAACTATTTATGCTAACAAATAACTAATCATAACCCAAATTACAAAATTAAAACTAATTACAACAAAATAAAATTCCAGCACACATAACTTGCACAAAAACCCAAATTAATTGATCATGAACCTTAAAACATGCATAAATACTAACTATTAAGCACAAATCAATCAAAAGCATCACAAATAAGTAAAAACCTATAACATAAACCATTAAACATTCAAATATATCATAAATTCAGACCTGAAAAAGCACATAGATAAGCTCAAACAACCAAAATTAAAGCTGAAAAATTCAAGGAATAAACATGCATTGATATAACATAAAGGTTCCTTACAAAAATCATAAATTTCAACTATAAAATCCATCAAACATTCATTCTAAATATTCTAGAACATGTAAAAATATGATTAACGCTAAGAAAGTTTTAAACTAATAGAATGAATATTAAGAGATTCGGACATTTAAAAATAAAGCATTGAAATTGAAAGAGAATAGCTAAAACTAGGGAAAGTGACAAATGAACAAAATATTATATCTAAAAAGTAAAGAAAGTGTTGAAGCCGTCACAATAATTTCTTTGCTTCACATTCTCTCTTCTCGGAGTTTTTCCAAAAGTGTTAGATTGGTGAGCTCCTTTCTAGGTCATTTCTCTTTCTTTATTTAATATTTTCCATTTAAAGTAAACCTTAGGATTTTTCTGTGCCGAAAATGTCCAAAAAGTCCCTAAAAAACTTAAGCATGGAAGGTTGTGTGCATCTTCTATCGTGCAAGCTATGATCATCACCTATAGTGGCTTGATTGTAGTTCAAGATTTTGCTCTCTATCATGATCATGGCAGAGGAAGCTACGATCATGGTAGACTTATCAGGCTTTTGTCACGATCTAATTTTGCTTTAAACTTTATCAAACTTCTTCCTTTTAGCATATATATGTGTTCAACCTTTTATTCTGTATGTAAACACAAAATGATCACAAATTGAGTATCTAAGCACAAAAATAGGATTAAAAGACAGTGAAATACATAAGAAAATATAATATAATTCAATCCTATCAATACTCAAAGGGGTACAAACGAATTTAATTTTATGTATATTTTCAATCTCAAGTATCTTGCAAAGTAATGATCTTAAGTAAAAAAAAGATGGCCCTAAAACTTAATTACTTCAACACTTAGAAAAAATAACGTGGAGCTATATCTTCAAGGAAAAACATATGTGATAGCTGAGCAATAGAAAATTAAAAAATTTGAGAATTATTACCAGTGACTAGAATCTCATCTATATACACCAATATAAAGCAAGTATTACCACCTTTATGATATAGAAGAATGATCACTTTGAGACTACTTAAAACCACATGATGTGACAAAAGAGCTAAGGGTAAGATATGATGCTTGTGAAGCTTGCTTAAGGCCATACATTACTTTGATCACTTTGAGACTATTTAAAACCATATGATGTGACAAAAGAGCTAAGGGTAAGATATGATGCTTGTGAAGCTTGCTTAAGGCCATACATTACTTTCTATAATTCGTAAACATATGAGGGTATTGAATAATCAACAAAGCCTTAAGGTTGGATCATATAAACTTCTTATATGAGAGGATTATGTAGGAAAGCATTGTTGAAATTTAATTGAGATATGGTCCACCCTTTTGAAAATGCTATGCTTGAAATAGTGTTAATAGGAAAGAGTTTAACCCCATGATTGAAAATGCCTTTAAAATTAACACCTTCACTATGATGAAATCTCTTAGCAACCAATCTTGTTTTCTAGTGTTGAATAATGCCATTCGAATTCTACTTGACCCTAAAAATACACTTATTACCAATGATATTGAAATGAGGTTATGGTGTTATAAGTTACTCTATGCCATTTTAAATAAAAATATTATATTCAACAAATATATCCTTATATAATTTTTTGATCTTGCATAGCATGAAGAACAATTTGTTGTTCAACTGATTATGGTAATGGGTGTTTTGTGGTTAAATAATTATTTTCTGGATTTGAACATATTGTTATAGGATTTGGTTGCCATGCTATGGTCATAAATTGGGAGAGAATAGGAGAAGTAACATATGACATGGATTGTGGTTATTAAGTAATGTCAGTATAAGAGTAATAGAATAATATTAGGATATGAAGTTGGCCAAAGATTGAACAAAAATCAAAAAAATGAAGAGGTAAGAGGTGGATTAGGAATAAAGTACAAATTCAATGAGGAATAAAAAATGTAAGAAGTGTGAAATTTTGAAAACATACCTATCTAAAATAGAAACAAATCCTTTGGAAATTTCAAATGTTGTGAAGTAAAAAAACATGCTAGAAATACGATTAAAACCTATATAAGCACTTTGATGTATAGAATACCTAAGAAAGCACACGTCTTTGAACAGGGTTCAACGTTAGTTTTGGTATAAGGTAGAAGATATAGATAATAAAGAAACTTAAATGTTTTAAGAATCTAATAATTTGGGATAACATTAAACAATCTAAATATAGAGATTAAAAATTGAGAAGTGGAGTGGGTAATCAATTGATAAGGTAGGTGACACTCTTAAATACGTATGTCCAAAAAGAAATAGGTGATGAAGGCTAATGAAGTAGGGTAAAAGTTGTTTCAATAAGATATCTATGTCTTCATTCAATAGACCTATTATATTGTAGAGTACAAGGTAGAGTTTGAAGATTATCAATGCTATATTTTTGAAACAATTGTTTTAATTTTTTTATATTCATTTGCTTAAGTAAAATAAACTATAACAACAAATTGTTTGAAAAACATTTCACTAAGCTTTTTATAATTGGGAAAGATAAAGAACAATTCGTATTTTAAAAAAGGACTTAACCAAATATATTTTGAATAATGATTAATAAAAATG
This sequence comes from Erythroxylum foetidum, assembly GCA_026546835.1. Classification (NCBI taxonomy): domain Eukaryota; kingdom Viridiplantae; phylum Streptophyta; class Magnoliopsida; order Malpighiales; family Erythroxylaceae; genus Erythroxylum; species Erythroxylum foetidum. Next base: position 30,309,029 of record JANZLF010000004.1, read on the forward strand.
TCATAGTGAGAAAAACCAATGTGTAGGAGCAAGTCCCTATTCATCTATGTAAAGATCAAGTGGCATATAAGTAGATAAACTAGATTTATCAAAAGGTTATCGATGTGACTTATTATAAAAACAACATTTATAACCTAGAACACTACTAGAAGATGACCGTGAAGGAAGTTGAAATTGGTTGAGGATATGATTCTAAATTTTTCTTAGGAATGTTTAAGATTTTGGTGCTATTAAGAAGAAGAATTATGACTAACAATATAAAATATTTGGTTCGATGTGAAAGGTGGCAATGCTAAAAGCTTATAGAGATTATATTTAACACAAAATTTATTTTTTCAAAATTGGAAAAGATATATATGATTGTTGTCACTAGTAGGAATATAAAGTAATTGAGTGAGTGAACATATTTTTCTTAGAAAATATTAATCAATTGAACTAACATGAGTTATAAGTAGCCTTGTTCATCCTTAATAATGAGTTCATAAATTCCTTTATAGTTTGAATTTAGTGAAGATTTTAAGGGTTAAGGGGAATATGATTTGTTATCGTAGTATCAAGTATCTAATTGTCATCTAGTGCATTCTTTATGTTAGCGAAATTTGCAACAAACTAGTGAGTTAAAATCTGTGTTATCAAACTATTTTATTCTCATAATTAGTTATATAACTAATTGCATATTGACATTTTTGACCAAAATTACCTTGTAAAGAATTGGTAGAAGATGCATATTGATTTGGGTAAGTTTTCACAGTTGCTACCCTTTTTTATCATTAATGGTTAGATCGTTTAGTATAGGGTGAGGAATCTACTATAGTATGAGAGCACTTGAGGTACAGTTATGATATGTAAGCTTGTCATATAGTTCCTTAAACATTACCAAAGTTTTAAGGGCTTATATTATAGTTATTATCCCATTAAAATCAAAACCCTTACCATTTTCATCAACCAAAGCAATAATAACTACTACCGCTTTATTGATATTCTTCACGAAGTGTAAATACTCATTGATAGATTTATCGTCTAGTTTGGTAAGAACAAGTTATTCCTTAAGAGATATGATTCTAGGTACCTAAATTGAACAAGATGCAATAATTGAATTCAGTATTAATTGATCTACTAATGCTGAAATTCAAGATTAAGTACAATGATGCCATTAAATTCTAAAGTTGGTTGAGGTTTTGGATGGTAACTTCAACATATCCCATGAGGCCATAGCCTTAAAGAATGGTAGAAACTAGAGCTCACCATGCTGTATAATTGATGGTAGAACTTAGCTTGAGGGTAAGACTTTATACAACATTCAGACAAAGGATTAGGAGTTTGGAAATCTTAGGAGGCCATTTGTGTATTGAATATGTTAGTAGTGCTTACTATGAGGCTCATATACTCATTAGAGCAAAATTTTTCTCTAATACCATAAAGAGAAATAAGTTAAAAAAGAGAATTTTTTTATATTTTCTTTTACATATGATATTTAACCAAGTATAGTGGTTGAAAAGTAGGATTTAATTATAATAGAATGATAATAAATGATAAGTTATTATTGGTAATTAAGACTACATGAAAATACCAAACAATTAATAACCTTTACATGTCTACCACACAAACATTACCAATGAAATGTATTACCTTTTGGATTAAAACAAGCCCCTGGTATTTGTCAAAGATTTATAGATAACAATTTAAAAGGATTAGAAGAATTTACCTTAGCCTATATTGATGACTTTATTATATTTTCAAATACAGATAAGGAAGATCATTTAAAAAAGGTAAAAGAGGTTCTTACTAGATGTCAACATAAAGGATTAATTTTAATCAAAAAGAAAATTAAATTAGCATAACAAAATACCAAATATTCAGAATTTCATAATGGATTATTAAAATTACAACCTAACATTCTTGAAAAATTACACAATTATCTAGAAACCTTAAAAAACATAACTAAAGTTCAAAAATTCCTTGGCTTACTAAACTATATCTCTGATCAAGGGTTTCTTAAAGATTTAGCTAAAGAAAGAAAAAAAGTTACAACTTAATGGATATGGAAAGAAGAAGACACTGCAACAGTACATATATTCAAAAATCTTGGCAAGAACTTACTAGCATTATATAATTTTAATGATAAAGATATGCTATTAGTACAAATTGATGTATGTATGGATATATGGACTGGTTGCCTTTTGGCACAACCACCCAAGTCAAGGAATCATCTCTTATGTAAATATATCAATGTGAATTTTAATCACACTGAAAGAAAATATCCTATCTATGAAAAGGAAACACTTGTATGTATTAAAACATTAAGAAAATGAAAAGTTGATTTATTACCTGTCAAATTTCATATTCAGACAGATTCTAAGTATTTATATGGATTTACTAAATATAATGTTAAAACAAATTACAATTAAGGATGTTTAATCTAATGGCAATTAGATTTAAATCAATATAATTTTCAAATCCATTATATAAAAATCTTTTGCTAACAGTCTTACAGACATCTTAAGCAAAGAATGGAAACAATAATCCCAAGCCATAAAGATTCACTCATAAAAAAGGAAGCACAATTATTGGATCTTCAATAACAAGTAGGGTCAGTAACAAAAGAGATTAATTAGTTAAGATCAACCATTAATCTTCTTGAAAAACAAAACGTTACTACAATCCAACCAATTACCCCTTAACAAATTACTCAAACACTTTTATCCCTTGCTCCTTCAAACATTTTAGTTGAACCTATTCATCCATTATCCAAATCTGAACTATCAATCTCTCAAAATTAAGAAGATTTTAGATAATCTAAAGTTTACGTTATTTTTAATGGACCAATGGCATGAATATATGATGAATGGCATAAGGCTTCTACCCATATTATTGTTAAATCTTCAATCATTCTTCGAAGTTATTCAAACCATTCAGAAGTAGAAAAGGCCTTAACTGAATTAAGAAATCCTACTTTAAAACCTCACTATAAACAAGCCCTAGAAAAATAGCCATTAGATTCAAAAAAGAAAACATTGGGAAAACCTATCAATATAGAAAAATCAATGTTGTACCTACAAGAGCACTAAAGGACGAAATGAAAAGAATTACTCCTAAGGTTTTCTATGATTGTTTTCAAGCACTCAATGACTAGAAGGAGGAACAAAAGGTTTTTCAATACTACCCCCAAAATCAAGGACGATATGGACCCAAAGCTATCATCTTTTCATAAACATATGCAATCACTACTTATCTCTTTTCCCAAAGTGGTTTCCAGCTGGATTCACTCTTACAGTCAAACCTACAAAGAAATATTTGCAAAAGAACGAGAAATGTTTATCAAATTTTTTAATAGCTATCCAATCTTTAAAAAAGTAGACAATTTTAAAGACTTAGACATATAGCTATCTCAAATAGCTTATGTACAGGTAGGAATCAACAATGGTACATATCCACCCATCAATGAACCACCAAAACATGAATTCAATTGAGATCTCATCAATCAATTTAACCTTCAATGCATTAAAGGTGTTTATCAGTAATGTCTAAATATTACTCCAAATTCATTGATTAAACTTAATTACAGAGGACCAAATATTATGATGACATCAGCTTATATTACACGTGTATCTATTGATTCCTTCCAACAAATCAAACAAATCGAAGAAAATTTCTCAACCATATCCGGAATATTTAGTGTATTATCAGAAGATTGGACGCAATCCATTTGTCAACACCTCTAGCAATATCCATCCCATCAATGTATCAATTGTCCTTCCACCTTAAAAGAAAAAGATGTCAACTCCTCAGTTGATGTAATTATTGAAGAGTGATGTAATTGTTTTGATTTCTTTTTAGGCATTCATTTGCATAATGACCTTCTTCCTTGTACAACCAACATTTACATGTTTTCTTATTTTGAGGACAATATTTTTTATTTGATTTAGTTTGTATATAATAAAATGGGAAAATAAGAGCTCTATTTATCATCTTTTGTCTAAAATCTTCAAACCTCTCAGTCAGTTACAGCCTAAAGATTGGCGTCAGAAAAGAGAATGCGAAGAGCAAAACAAAAGGCATGATCAATTGTGTTTTTAGTTTTTCATCCTTTTTTTTATATATTTCAATTTATTCATTTCTCTTATTTTACAATATTTTACTTTTTTATCTTTATTATTTATTAAAGATGCCTATTTGTACTACTTGTAGATATATTCATCTAGCAATAATACATATTGAAAGAAATATTTCACTTAATAGAAAACTTATAAAAACTTTTAGCGACACTTATAATTATTTAGAACAAATAAATGCTTCTAAAGCTACTCTTTATAAGTTTAAAGAAATTCTAAATCAAGATACAGAAAACAATAATCAAGAACAATTAAAGTTAAATCAACTCCTTTAACAAATTCAAGAACATTACCGAATTCATTATTCATGAATAATTGTCCTATTTGTCAATTTATGTCACAATTATTTTTAATGCATAATTGTACCCTCTATAACCAATTATTAACATAAATTATTCATTTAAAAACTTAAATCACTGAATGTAGATTAAAAAAGAGTATTATGAAAGATGATATAACTATTTATGATTTTTTATTAATAATAATGGTTTAATTCCTATCAAAGAACGATTAGACATTGCAATTAATCTTTATAATATACATAATCAAAATCTAATCCATAAATATAACCAACTTATAGAAATCAAAGAATCTCTCATCAATCTAACTGACTTCAACATGACTGAAATAATTAAAGAATATCGCACTAACAATAACAATAATAACAATATTTTAGATGTAGATATTTTAGAATTAACTGAATCAACCGGTGTTTTTCATATTAATACCCTATTCTCACAAGAAAAACAAAAACAAATAGCAAAAACACAATTAAATCTAAAAGATGGATAAAGTATTACACACTATCCATTTAAAAACTTAATTAATAGAAAAAAACATTTATGATGGAAAAATTATACATGAAATACCTATTAGAATAGATCAATGTAACGGACATATTCACATAAGTTTAATAGACCAAGAACAAATTTGTAAATAGTTAAAAAATATTTATGAAGAAAAAAGACATAAAATTGGATATATACATCTTCCTACAATTTAAATTTTGTTAAAATCTACCTTTCAAGAAGGAATAGATTCTCCTATTAGAATGACTATAATTGACGAAAGAATGATTAATTTGAAAGATCAAGTAATGGAAATTATGAATGGAAATTTAGCTTATGAAAAAATTAAATTTAATATTCATCTTAAATTAGGAATTTCTTTACAATCACATAATTTAGATGAAATGCTTACTATAGTTTATAAATTTTATCGCGAAATTTAATGACAACAGGACAATATCCTTTTTCAATTACTTATAAAATTGGCTATGCTTTAACTAATTCTCATCATAATATCAAATTTAAAAATATAGATCAAAGTTATATCGATCAATTATTTAATGATAAAGTTAAAGTAGGAATAAATCTATGAACTAATCTAAGAGAATTACCAAATATCAATTATCCTATAAAATTACAAAATATATCAAGTTCTTATGATGTAACTAGTTTATCTTTAGGTGGAAATAAATTACTTAAACAAGAATCTAACCTTTTAAGATCATATTCCACAAGATTAGAAAAACGCATTAGGTTTACTAAACCTGGAATATCTAATAAAGAGATAGACAAAAATTCATAACAATTAGTTGAAGAATTAATTGATATTAAGAAACAACTTTAAAAATTAAAAAGTCATCTTTAGAATACATTATGAGTGTCACTAAACAATTACCTGAATTACTAACAAACAACTTAATACTGAAAATCAATTAAAAGAAACAATACAACTATTATATCAAAATTATCAATCACAACAATTTAATAAAATCACTTGAGTTTATAAAATATTCGAATCTTTAATTAAATGCTGTAAAAATTATTTAAAATAGTATATCCAATAAATGAAAGACTAAAAAATAGAAAAATTAATAACAAAAATGTTGGATCAAAAATTGGTATCAGAGCAATCTAGCTCATCCACTGTATTAAGTGTATTACATGGCATTGAACAGCACCTTCAATTTCAACAAGCTATCTTTCATAACCACCGCTGGAAAGAAAGTCCAAAATTAATCAGTGGCTTTGGAATAAACAAAACCATATACGTCTTTATAGGGCAATGGAAAACAGTTTATCACTTTCTCCGGACTGCAATAGAGCTGGATTTTACTGTATATGTATATCTGAATAATGTTTAATTTTGGTCCTTTTTTATTTTTGATTGGCGGATTAATGAATCAATACTTGTATATAACAAAAGGAAATGCAAGGTTAAGGAAGTCCCGGACAATGTTGTTGGAGCAAGGAGTGGCGAGAGCAGCAAAGCATCTGCAATAAACTGATGACTTTGGGATCATTTCTTCTGGTGATTACTAAGTTTGACAACTAACAAATACGTACAACACTGGCTGACTGTAAACTACATTATCTTTGCATACATAAAAATATCCAAACCTTGTACCAAACTTTGCTTATTAAATAGCATAAGTTGCTTTTAGATACTCTGCAATTTCTGCACTTTCAAACATCTTCACCCCAGTATTTGGATCTTCTAAATAAGGTGCCTGTCAACAAGAATCAAAGAAATCACTACTTACCGTGTTCAGATATCAATGAACTTGTATTTCCCACTGCATATCAAATTTATGTCTGATTTGCATAGATAACGATATAGGTACCTGGAAATGTCCAGTTTTGTCATACAATATCTGCCTTTTGGGGCTGCCACGAGCACAACTACAATAAACAAAGGAATCTTATCAAATGTTTGTCTCAGTAAAGTTTCACGTCCCTATTCACTTCTAGACATCAATAAGCGGAACTGATAGAAGCAACCTCCACATGAAAATGAGGAACAAAAGCTTGTAGTCTTGTCAATCATATTGTGTGAGAAAATTAGAAAGCATGAGATCAATTATGCTGAAAAAGGTATGGGCAGACAATATTAGAACAAAAGGGAGATATCGAAGTGTGAACTTGCATATTCTGGATGTAAAATCTGCATATCTCTTCAAAGTTTCACTAAAAGCACAAAAATTGCTAAATCATAGTTTTTCCATTGACTGCTGAAAGAGCTACACTTATGTGCATTATTTCAACCATATGCCACGTGAACAGACCCTCACCAAAAATGACTAGGCAGAAACAAATCAGAAATAACGGAGTCTTTATGTCATTTAAGAAAATGTAGACCATATCATACCTACGATAAAGATGTGGTAGTTCTAACTCTACAAGTACTTCTCGAACAATTTTGCAGAATGGGGAACCCTGGCAGAGAACAAAAAATAACTTTAGCCTCAGTAGAGTATACTGATGCTCAATATGCCAGCCATATTTAAGCGAATTTCAAGTCATGGAAATCCCATATTTTAAATTCAGACAACGAACAGAAAAAGAAAAGAGGAAAGTAAAAGAACTAAAGACATCAAAATCTGCCAGAGTATTAAGGATGAACAAACCTCATAGGCCCAGACTTCAAGTGGTTTGGGTGGCAGTTTCGATTTTGTATAGGTTGATCCCTGTACCAAAACCAAAAGAACAACAGCAAGCCACTGTGCTAAGACTTTGAAGCAATTGGTAAGGCAAAAACTTATAAGCTAACAAAAACAAAATATAGATACAAATCTCAAAAACATTTTTCCAATACTCACACACAAATTCACAAAAGTGAAAATTCAAAAGTGTTACCTTTCCCATACGGCCAATCATAGCAAAGCCTGCAGTCAAAGTCTGCACGTGGACGTCTCATCAACCAAAATACATTTAAGGGAATTAAATTCCACGAAGAATAGCAGAAGATTTATATACAAACCGTTAGAGGACCAAGTGATAGCATGAGAGGAATGCTTCCATCACCTGAGAGTAAAAAATGGAGGATAAATTGAATAGAGAAAGTTGATGAGAACAACAATTTTAGAATATGACGAAAAACTATTCAATATCTTGAGAAACAAAATTCCTAGTTTAAATAGTCAAAAGATAGAAACAAACCATATTTCCCAACCAAATATTTTATTATGTCATCTGATTCATACATTGCAGCTCCAGTATTTGGATCCACCTGCACTCAATAAGGACTTCTGAACCTTAGTTTCCCACAAGCTAGTTCCCAAAAGCAAGAAAATTGAGATGCCTGCATGATTAAATTGCTAATAATGACAGCAATATGAATAACAATTTAATAACCCATATCTTAGTAAAATGGGAATATGGCACTTGACTCCAGATTACCAGCTAAAACATGCAGTTAACTTGAAAATCCATAGCATTTATTTGGTTTCCATTTGCATCCTTTCTGCACTGCATACTGGCCTCAGCCCACAACTTCTACGCAGCTATCAATACTTTTCCGTTGTAAACCAACTAGATTTTACAAGTTTGTTCAATATTGGCAAACTAACTAAGTTGTTTAAAACTGAAAGTTTGATGACTATAACCATAATTTTCAGAGAGTAAGGTTTTGGCAGTGTTGATTGTGGCCACACTCTCTGGATTTCATTGGCCTCTTGTGAAACTAGTATCAGCATATAAATCATAATCCTTTAACAATTCCATTGGTAATCTCCTACCAACAAAAAGGTGGACAAGTAACTTGCTAAGCAATTTCCTCACTCAATAACTAGATTAATGTTTTACTAGCCCAATGACAAATTACATCAGAATGCAGAACTAATGCAAGGTTATTTTATTGCTATTCACCTGAAGAGAATTCTTAAATGGAAGAATGAGAAAGGAAGTAATAAAGAAGAGTAAAGCCAAACCATGTAAGGGAATTGTTGTTTTCCACCCAGCTGAGCAGCCTTGGGTCGAAAGGTAGGACCGTTTTTTGGACAAGGATAAAATAGAACATCAAGATCTAACACTGAAACAATTTCTCTAACCTGAAAATTTAAAAAAGACATTCAACAGTGAAAAGCAACTTCAGAGACACAATACTAATAGGCTATTAATTAGCAGAAGCTGTTTTGTGTCTTTTAGGATGCATTACCTTTCTGCAAAACGGGCAGCTGAAGTTTACAAGCACACGATCCATCAAAATCCAGAAATTGAAGAAACAAGTACAATCATTCAAAATCAATTAATCAAATTCAAAATTAAAAGGGAACAAAAAATTTAAACATGTAGGAATTATTTTATCAAGCAAAGTCTCCATCTAAATGGAATCTGTCAATGATATTACATAGAAATGACCAGATTAGTTCGAATACATACCCTTCAAACTCATATAGCTCAATAGGTTTTTCTGGGCGAGGGCCTATCTTTGATGTCTCCTTTACCTTTCTACCTGTAGAATGCAAATATAAAATGAACATCTCAGGAAACAAAAGCCCAAAGTCCAAGCACATCAACCTAAGTCTTAATAAAAAATCTCTCATATTGCCCTATTTTGCCTCCTATCCAAAGTTTCACAATCTTCTATGAGAAGTTTTACGTTATAAATTTGCATAAGGCCATGTTTTAGCGAAGAAAAAATTTGTCAGATACCAGCTACTTCAAGAGAATATTGGCCAGGTGGAATCTCATCCTTGGAAACAAAAGACACGGAGTACCTGCCATATCATTGATGCCAAGAGAAGAATTATTAGAAACATGTTTGTAGCTACAGCAATTCAAACATTATAAGGTATGAAATGGTAGTTTCTGTTTATCGTTTCAATCTTGGGTTTTTAGATGTTGATTTTCACAATATTTTTCATTATATCCATTTGCCTATGATGGTAATTGATTGTATGTGATTTTCCAACATCAATTATTATATATTCAAATTTGAGGAAGGGGGAGAAAAAGAAAAAAGAAAGAGAAGGAAAATGGTAGATGTAAGTGTACGAGATGTATGATCTGTAAGTAACCAAGACTCGTATGTAAGTGTACGAGATGTATGATCTGTAAGTAACCGAGACTCGTATCAATATTATCCCTTTGTGCCTGTTCCTGTCCAAGATTATTGACTTTGAAACCACAAATCTCCAATCACATGTCTGAAAAATTTTTGTGGATGTTATTCTAGAAATAGCATCTCCCTATTATTCCATCTTTTGTGTCATGGAAATTCTTCAGCTAAATATTGTCATGGCGATAGATAGATGATCTCTCTGCCTCCAAATCAACAATGTATCTTTTCTTAGTCAAAGAGCATAGAAAGTTGAATTGCACAGCCTATCACTTAGTCATAGTACATATAAGTTCAATCTCGTTAAAAATTCCTCAAGAGAACAACAACTCTAAACAGGAAAAAGTTATAGGATTGGCAACAACAACTACTTCATATTTGCAATCAATTCTACTCAATCTGCAGTTATTCCAAACTTTTAACAAGATTTCTAAAGAACAACTATTAACAAAATAGAAAGAGCATACCCAGATACAAAAACGCCAGTGCCCAAACGGAAGATCAAAGCCAGAGAAGCTCCAACGATATCCCAAGTCTTGTCAGGCCTCACCGCGAAACGTTTTGGCTCCGGCGGCTTAAACCCAGTTGGGGCAGCAAATGACGTCTCCAGCTTTTGACTATCTTTGATGCTGCTGCTAGTTGAGGTAGAAGAAGAAACAGGAGTCTCTGAGGTAGCTCTGACGATGGAAATCATTTTTTTGGGTATTTTCCGGTTGCCTAAAGCTGGTCGGAGAGTGGGAGGTTGACCGATGTTGAGAACTCCGGCCATGGTTTTTCAACGAAGAGGAGGGTTTAATTAGAAGAACAGGCACATCAGATATTTATTAAAGTGGTTGGCAACTATCGACAGTTGATTATCGAAGTGTTCTTTTAGTTACATAGAAACAGTGAAGACTCGAAGAGTGTTTTGGTTCATGGTAGTACTTGGACACTCAAAGAGCGTGACAGGTTATTCGGTTAAGGCGTTTCATTTCGATCACATTTTAATCGAGATATTTATCGTTATTTCCTGGTTATGGACATTCTCTACCAACATGACAAGCAATTAGTTCCACCGACAAAGAATCCCAATCCAATTTGTAAATAAATCTCAAAGTTGCTCAAGCACAAGCTCACAAGTTGTTGAATCTTTATTTATATATTTTACGAGAAGAAATTTTCTTTAGTCTTTTGTATCTTATTAATGGAAATGATTTATGGCAAATAGGAAAATTCAAATAACAGAAGTCTTTGGGATTATAAAAACTAATAACGCAAGCGTTCAAGAGTAGAACTATAAAGAAAAAGAGAGTCGTAAGGATGATGGTGCTCGGAGAAGAATGCGATAGTACTGGTAATCTTAACAAGGCATTAACTCGCATGTGTGATAAAAGATTGTACAAGGAAGTTATGCTACAAAGGCCCATCTTCACACAAAGTGCCGCAGCAAACTTGTAGTCTAACTACTATGGTTGTGGCACCTAGTCTTTCACCTAATCTAGGTTTTTTCTATGCTATTTATTCTCCTAGCCTCCTTTTTGTATATGTGTGGAAAACATCAAAAGTTTAATCAATAACAAAACTTCCTTCTTCCTCCATTATCTCTTTTTTTAATGATATCAGAGTATAAAGCGTAAGCACAAAATTCTCTTCGATTCGTGCACGTCACCATGTCTACCAATAACCTTTTCTCCAATACTTCCACGAGCATCATTATCTCAAATTTTGTCACAATCAAACTCTCGCAAGACAGCTATATCATATGGGGAGAATATGTTAAAGGAATAGCCATTGTCATAAGGTCTAGAGTTTTCTCACCGGACAAAATCAACCTCCAAAATGCTATAAAACATTAACCAATAAAGCCTCCAGCATAGAAAAAGCTACCATAACAATCGAAGATGAAGCTTCCTCTGCCATTGACGATTCCAAGGAAGTCGAAGAAATCAAAGAATTCATTGCCTGGCAGTAAACGAATCTAACACTGCGAGACCTCTTGATGGCAATGTTGGCTCCTGAAGTGCTTTGTCTTGCTATCGGACATGAGACGTCCAAAGAACTATGGGACATTCTTGAAGAAGAATTTGCCAGTTCATCGTTGGAGCAAGAGTTCACACTCCAACAATAGCTCAATTGCATCCGAAAGGATCCACCACATCCATAACCAACCACCTTCGCTCCTACAAGTCAATTTGCGATAAACTAGCAATCATCAATAAGCCAGTTTTAGAGAAAGATAAAGTTTATTATCTATTGAAGACCCTTAGATAGAATTAAAAAGATTTAATCACATCCATGTTAAAGTCACCTCTGCCCATTTTTACTAATTGTGTTTTACAAGTTACTGCTTATGAGGAAAGGGATATTTATTTCTCAAATAATGGTGGCTCAAACTATGCAGTCGTTGCACAACAAAACTACTAATCCGGCAAGGTAAGCAACAAAAATTTTACCATCTCTAATCCAATATAGCCTAAGTTCTCGTCACAAGGTAAAGGCTTCTATCTTGCGACTGGCTCCTCATTCAACAAGCCAGCTTCCACTTAGCAGGACTTGCTCGGCTTTTGCATCAATGCTCGCCATATGGTGGTCCTTCATGCGGTGACTATCATGGCCAATCCAAGCCACCACCATTTGGATGCCATCGTATGACTCCACAAAAATGAGAGTTGTATAAGAATGAAACATGCCAACTTTGTGGAAAACAAGGACACATTGCCAAGATTTGTTGGGACTATCAATGTAATTTTGGAGGAAATAACTTTAATATTCCTCAAGCACTAGCAACCATCACTTTTGATCCCTCGCTTCCAGACACTGAATGGATTGCAGATACCAATGCATCGAACCATATGTCTCACAATTCAGGTATTTTCTCCACTCTTCAAAGGTATTTTGGTAATGAATATGTTGTAGTTGAAAATGGTTATATACTTCACAAACAAGGTATTGGTGAAATTCCCATTAGCGATGGTAAGAACACGGCACTTCTTAAGGATGTTTTGCTAGTTTCGAAACTGACATGAAATTTGCTCTTCATTCGGTAACTCACCATGCAAAATAATGCATCTTGTGAATTTATTGACGACTTTTTTTGAGTGAAGGAGTGACAAATCGGGAAGACACTTCTGATAAGACAACGTAAAGGAGAATTTTATGTCCTCCCTAAAATGCACTCTGCTTTACTTGCTCACACTAAGTATGTTAGTGAAATTACATGGCATTAATGCCTTGGACATCCTCAATTTTCTAGTTTGCAAATTTTAACTTCACATGGTTCTATTTCTATAGGGTCTCTTGTTAGAAACAAAGAATTATATGCTGGTTGCTGTTAGTGAACCCTTTGGGAAGATTCATTTCGACCTTTGGGGTCCTACACCTAGTATTTCTATTGGCAATTTTGTTATTATGCTCTATTTGTCGATGATTTTTCTTATTATATGTGATTTACTCTAATGAAAACTAAGAGTTGTTTCGTCAATGTTTTCCTTGCTTTTGAACAATATGTTCTTTGCCAATTTGACAAACACATTAAAGTGTTTTACTTAGATAATGAAGGCGAATTCATCAATCAGAAGCTAGATGCTCACTTTCAAAATGCCGGAATCTTGAACCGACTTTCTTATACTACACACACCAGAACAAATGGGTCACACAGAACGACATCATCGCGTCATTGGAAAAGATGGTATGACCATGATATTCTAAGGGGGAGTTCCAAATTTCTCATGGATTGATTCTTTTTCCAAGTACCAATGGCCCTAGCCTGGTCGCCCGACGATGCCAATCACAAGCAACAAGACTATAATCGACAAATTTTCGATCAGAAACTGACAAGTCGTGACTGATTGGGGCTTATTTTCACTGATTTTTCCACTACCGAGTATGCCCGTATATGGCCCTGGCAAGTGCCAACGACCCCAGACTGGTTACCCGACAGAGTTGATCATTAGGGCAAGGCTATAATCGGCTAGTTTTCTATAAGAAACTGACAATCCGTGACTGACTACAACTTGTTTTCGCTGATTTTCCCACCTCCTTGACCTCCGGAGGATAATAGGTCATCCTTTGAGGAGTCCTCCATTCCATTGGAGACAACAGACTTCCATGTTCTGATGTTCTCCGAGGCTATTACCTCCAATTTCCTATGGATCGAGTCTTTTGTCATTGCAATTTATTTAATTAATAGACTGCCCTCTTCAGCTTTAAGGTCCAAAACCCTATATTACAAACTTCATAGAAAACATCCTAACTATGTTTCTCTTCGTGTTTTTTGTTACAGGAGTTATCCTTTTGTGTGGGATACTAAGAAAAACAAATGCAATCCAAAATTGGTTCCTTGTATTTTCGTGGGTTATGGTGAGAGACAAAAAGGATTCAAGTGCTATCAACCTCAAACTCGAAAAATAATCATGTCTCGCCATGTTAAGTTTGACGAAAGTATCTTTTTGTACAAAGACAGTTCTCATCATAATGTCACTCCTCTCGGTGCCTTCCTCGTCAATATTCCTTTCATCGACCATAAACCTACATCAGATTCCTCTCTAATAGCTACTGTGTAGCTTCCTCCACTAATGCGCACACTAGCCGACAATATCAACATCACACCACCTAACTCTAAAATGCAATCCCTCAACTCACTAGAGCCCCTAGCGATGAGCTCTCTACCACACTACAATACAACATTTGAAACCTCATCATCGGTAGTTGTGACTCCTTCTGTGAAACACGCCCCTCTAAGGTCCTCTAGTGTTGCGGCACCATCTGCTCCAAAACACTTATCTAACTCTACATCTATTTCAGTTTCTAATGATTCTCCCTTAGTGTCCTCTAATTATTCATCTTTGATGTTTCAAGTCCTTCGTTCTCTCTAACTCCACTGCCAGTGCATCCTATGACCACTCATCGTCGCAACGACATAGTCAAACCGAACCCTAAATATGCACTCACGATGTCATATGCTCACATTCCATTAATTCCCAACTCCACCAACTTCGCTTTCGATCATGACGGTTGGTACAATGCCATTGTCGAGGAACTCCACGCCCTTCAAGACAACACATCTGGACACTCATCGAACGACAACCTCATATACATGCTTGGATGCAAATGGGTCTATAAGACCAAACTTCATGCTGATAGCTCTTTGGAACATCTTAAGGCCCATCTTATTGCCAAGGGATTTCATCAAATTGATTGAGTTCGTTTTTATGAAACGTACTCTCCTGTCATTAAACTAGGTACACTGTGATTACTTTTAAGAGTTGCTCTTGTCAAAAATTGGCAGGTTCGTCAATTAGACATAAAAAAATGCTTTTTTCCATGGTCATATAACTGAAAAAATCTACATGGAACAACCATTGAGATTTCGTGATGCCCTATCACTAACAGTTGTCTGCAAGCTTCATTGTGCTCTCTATTGATTGAAACAAGCCCTCTGTGATTGGTTTGATCATTTTAGCTAAACTTGGCTTTTGGTTTAGTTTTGCAGATTCATCTCTCTTTGTTCTAAATTCTTAGTATGATATTATTATTTTAATTTTATATGTTGATGACATGCTCGTCACTGGATCTAATGAAAATCTCAATGACCACTTTGTTCATTTATTACATACAAAATTTGCCATGAAAGATTTGGGACTAATACATCACTTCCTTAGTGTTGAAATTATACACAATGATTGTGGTTTCCTATTGCTTCAATCTCATTTCGGTTCCACCATACCAAACAAGGCAGATATAACCGATTGCAAATTGTTACGTACACTGATGTTCTCTAAAATTTTTCAACTAGCCAAGAGCCTTGCTTTCGATGATCCAATCCACTATTATGCTCTCATTGGATTGCTTCAATATCTCATGTTCATTCGACCTGACAGTGCCTTCGTGGTAAATTTTGCAGCACAATTTTCTCAAATCCTTACTTTATTTAGCTTATCATTAGTCAAACACATCTTACATTATATCAAAGGAACACTTGCCTTTGGTATGCAATTTACAGCAGACTCTACACTTGATCTGTGTGTTTTCTCTGAAAGATTGTGGAGAATGGCCTATCA
>JANZLF010000004.1:30330527-30356056 GCA_026546835.1 Erythroxylum foetidum
AATCAAGTAAGGGTATCGATTGGAAGAGTAGGAATTGGATATTTTACTGAACATGCTTCAGTATTTTGATGATTTCTAGATCAGTAGAGCTCCAAATAAGATGATTCTTGTTCAAGATAAACTAGATACATGGAGCTACAAATGGTATGAAGAAGTTGAAATCTAATTCAGTTTCTAAGATGTTTAAATTTTGGATAGAAGTTGTGCATAGTATACTGATTTGGACAAGAGCAATCCAAAAATGTTTGAAGTGTATCTTTCGAATCACTGAACCAATTGGATTGATTTTGGTGTCATTGGAAACTTATTACAAGGGAGAACATTTTTCTAGAACAAAGAGTTATGTTAGAATATTCAAGGGTGCTTTTGGTAAGACACTTAAGTATAAAAGACATAAGGCATTAAAGGAAGGTAAGGTGTACTTTTATCAATCATTAAGGGTAAAATGGGAAGAAAGAAGTGTTGTTTCCTTCCTTAAGAGGGGGAAAACTAAAATGGGAGAGAAGGAAGTGAAATAAAAAAACCAAAGAGAAGGAGAGAAAGAAGAGAAAACAAGCTAGGGTTCCATCTTTTCTTGATCTTCAAAAGAGATTTTGGAGTTGTTCAAGAAAGGAAAAAGGCAAAGGAAGAGAAGAGCTCCCCTTTGAGTTAAGGATCCCTTCATTTGGTGAAGAATAAAGGTAAGATCATTTTTAAAAAAAAACTTTTAGATTTTTGTAAGGATTTTAGTTCATGGAGTTTAGAAAAGGCTTGGGTTTAAGTATTCTAGAACCAATTTTTAATGATTATACTTTGAGGAATTTTCAATTGAAAACCCTATTGAGTGAGATTTTTGTTATTGTATAAAGGGATCAAAAGAGGCAAGAGGAACAAGAGAAGAAGCGTTTTAAGCAAGTCCATAATCAAGGAAATCAAGGTGGGTACATGTTTATAATAGAGTAAAAAAGTCACTAATGTTTTCTTTAAATCAAAGAAGTTTAATGTTTCCAATTGCATCACAAGTGTTGCATTTATTGCTATATGTTTATTATATGAATTGCGTGATGATTTATGAAAAGTTGTTTTTAAAATGATTCTTTGAAATGATGCATGATTATGAAACCATACTTTTGGAAATGAATTTTAAGGTATAACAAGCATGTGAAAAGCAAGTTTTCAAGAGAATATGCCATTTTAGGCATCAAGCTTAAAAGAATTTGAAATCTATGTGTTATGTGGGTTTGTGGTACTCCCTCAAGAACTGTCACGTGTACGTTGACTCAAGTATAGGTTTCTCCCACTTGCCCGCTAGTGACATGGAGTTTCCTCAAGGACTCCCTCAAGAATTCACGACTACATAGGACCATTATATTGGAAATGTGTAGTGCGTCATATTTTTGGACTTACCTAAACCATTTGATATGCTTATGTGCTCAAGACAAGAGTGATGCATACATAGTTTGTATTACCTAAACCATTTGATATGCTTATGTGCTCATGACAAGAGTGATGCATACATAGTTTGTATAACCCAAACCATTTTGATGTGTTTATACGCTTATGTTATGTTAACAAATATGGTGCATTCATGTCTTGTAACTTCTGAATTTTGGCTGAAAGCCTAAGAAACATGTGTTTTAAGAACCATATGAAAATTTTATATGACAAGAGAACATTCTCAATAGTTTTATCTTATTTTTCTATTATAAACTGTTACCCATGAGCTGTCAAGCTCACCCCCTCTCTGTCCCATCTTCAGGTGATAGCTAAGAGATCAAGTGATCAAGAGCCTAAGGGAATTTTCTTTAAATTTGCTATTTTGTAATTTTGTAATAAGCCGATGGTGTGGCATTTGATATGTAAATAAAGATTTTTAAACTCTATTTCTTTAGAAATGAAATGATAGATTGAAGTAGTTCGGTTATGTATGTTCATATTGACTTCCTCTTATATGGTTGAGTTGGAGTAATAAGTTTGTTTTGATGTTTGATTGTCATGGGGCACGCCACCCTTATGGGATGATGCCTAATTAGGGTTTATGGAAATAACCCTATGGGTTTACGCTTCATGATTTCGCAAGAGTTGGGTTCTAGAAACGGTGACTAACAAGAGCTACTTTGCATTAATCTTGGTCAAGGACTCATTATTCTTTGAAGATAGAGACTTTATCAATTCTTAGGGATTTCAAGATATAAGAACATACTTTCTTTATTGTTTTTGTATGGATGTTCATTATGATATTATGAACTAACTGAGATATAGATTTAAGAAGATAGAACATCGGATGTGATATACTTATATTCATTCTTTGATCAACAAAATTTTAGTTTATTTTATTATTTATTCGTGCTTTTATATTGATTAAATCAAAAGAGCAAAATTAAAAGATTTGAGATATAACTTACGGATCAAGAGTTGTGAGATAAGGTGTATGTTTAGATCACAATATTAATAAAGATGGTTGAACATGAGCTGTTCGAGAAAAAGTCGTGAGATCTTCCTAGGTTAGGTTAAAACCTCTCAAAAGAGTTTATAGAACAATTTAAAACATTCTTAAGTTGTCTATATTTAAAAGAGATTTCAGTTAATTAACTCTAAATCGGGATTATATGGATCAAGAGAGAATATAGTCTAAGTTATGAACTCTTATTAGTTTGAGAAGCTAGAATAGTTCATTAATCAAAAGTGAAAGTGAATATAGTAAAGTTTTAGGGGAACTTGACCTAAATCTAGTTAATTCATAGTTTGGTACACTCTTCATTGTTTTCATTAGTATTTAGTATTTTATTGATTATTTTATTTTTATTTATCCATCGATAAAGTTGATCTATCTTGTTAAGTTGGTAAGTAATTGGTTGTTAACCGACAATCCTTATAGGATTGACCTATACTTACCTATACTAGGTACAATTATGCCTTATGCCTGCAGTCAAAAAAAGAGACAAGTTTTTACCATCATTGATGGGAATTAAGCATTAATCTTTGTATAATTGAAAATAACTAGACTATATCTTTTTGCTTTTTATTTTGTTTCATTTTAGTTTCGATATTTATTTACTGAGTTCTATTTTTTTCTTTCTCTTTACAAATTACCTCTTGCATGCAAAGTTCCAATGATCTTGAATATCTAGGAGACACTTTAAGATCAATAGGATATTGCATATGAGAAGAAGTTCTTAAAGGAGAATATAAGTTAAGGAAGCCAAAATGGCTACAGAGAATATGAGGTTACTCAAAGACTTTGTCGCATCAAATGCCCAGGGTACCAATTCAAATATTTTGAGGACCAAGGATGAAGCTACCAACATCAAATTAAAGCCCTTCTTACTATCTATGGTGTAGAAAAATCAATTTAGAACTTCACCATCTGATGAACCTAATATGTACTTATTAATGCTTCTGGAGTCTGTGACATATTGAAGTTAAATGGTGTCACTTGATGCAATCAAACTCTGGTTATTCCCTTTTTCTTTAAGGGAATAAGTTAGAGTGTGGGTACAAAATGTTCTAATAGGGTTTGATTACCACTTGGGATTAGCTCTCCCACATGTTTTTAGTGAAGAATTTCCCTTTGGGCGAGAATGCATAAATAAGGAACTAAATCACCACCTTCGTTGTTGGATCTTAATTTTTTTCTAAATTATCTATTATTTGTTTAATTAATTGTTGTTTGTTTTTGGATTTGAGCCCATCAATTTATTGGGCATGAGTAGAAATTAGAATTTCAGATAGAAATATGAGGATTAAATTAGAGTATGGTATGGTGTTAAAAGAGTTAAGGAGTTAGTAAAGGAAATAAATGGAGGAGGGTAAAATTGGAAAGGCTAAGTAAGTGAAGGGTAAAATGGGAAGACAACCTTAAAAAATGTGTCTTGAACAAGTGAGAAAGAAGAGAGAATCATGAGGAGAAAGAAAATAAGAAAAAAAAACATAGAGGAAGAAGGGAAGAAGAAGAAGAAGATCGTGGGAGAAGCTAGGAAAGAGAGAAAATCATGGAGAAGAAAGAGAAATCAAGTTTATTAAGGTAAATTAATCATCTTTTCTTCTTGCCTTATTAGATAAATGAGTTGTGTTGATAATGAAGGAGTTAGAGAGAGAGAGGGGTTTTGTGTAGAGAATGAAGGGTTTGTGTTGGAAGATGATTTAAGAGAATTCATTGATTCCTAGGATTTCTAAACTAGGTCTTGGGTTTTCTAACCTAGATGCAATATGGGTAGGTTAGGTTTAACTTCAATTTTAGCATTTTGTTATTTTTGAATTTTTATAAATTTTAATTTGAGTTTGGATTAAATAGAAATTGGTTTATTTGACGGGAATCAAGAAAACCTTACTCAAGAGTAAGAGGAAAGGCAACCTTGAGCTTGGATTTTCAGCAAAAGTTAGGTAGGTAATTTAGTTATAGTGATTATATGATTGGACAAATTTTTGCTATATGTATGTATGTTGATTGTTTGAAATGGATTTGTTTGAAATTGAATTGTCGTGACTAGATTGGAAATGCACGACGCATTGTGATTACGTTATATCTTAAAAGAGGTTATAACATTTTGAATTAAATGAGAAGAAGAAAAAGTATAAAAGTATGAGCATATGATTGAATTAAGCATAAATTTGCTTGTGATTGGGTAAGAGAAGAGCCCGTTTTGTTAGTCACGTGCATGCTGACCTATAGCCTTCTCCCAGCTGCCCGTTTGATTCCGCGAGATCCTAAAAATTTGAACTTGTTTTGGTCACGATACAAACTTTGGTTTCTTCGTTTCATTCCACGGAACTCTTGAGCTATTTATTTGTGTATTGTATCTTTGAATTGTCAAATATGGTACATAATTGAGTGTTATGTTTAACGGCTAAAGTATATATTGTGTGTTATGAGTTTGAGCTAAATTGATTAATGCTTGAATTGCTAAAATAGATTGAGAATGCTTGAATTGTTGGACATATATATGTACATATGTCTGAATTTGTGACTAATTACCGATGATTATAAAAATATTAGCCACTGAGCTTTATAGCTCATCTTATATTTTACATTCCTCAGGTGCAAAAACAAGACGAGTTTTAAACCTTGCAAGACATCAGAAACTTTAAAATAGTTAAAGACTTTTGTAACTAAGTCAGTGACTAAACTATTGGATAACTTTATAAGCATATCAAACATTGAGCATCCAATGTATTTTGTACCTTATGTTAAGTCTTTGATGTAATGTTGATATGTAATTAAAGCTATGTATGAACTTTATTTTAATTTAGAAATGAATTGAGAATTAAGAAGTTTTCAATGTGTATGTGCTTATTTATCTTGTAGTTGTACATTTTCTATTTCAAGTCTTTCATAGGTGTAAAAATTATGTTTTGATTTTAGGAGAAAAAACTGGATTAATCTAGGTTGAATTAGACAAAATTGTCTCTTAGAAGTTGTAAATTATCTTTCTAATTTTTCAACGCTATATAGTATGAAATTTTTGGATATCGTAATTGAAAGATAAGATCATTAGAAGTTTGTGATGTTGCATAGGATGAACATTCGGAACAACTGCATTGATTGAAAAATTTGACCCTTTTGAAGACAAAATATATTTTTAGATTCTTCATAAAAATTGCAGGTCTAGAAGTCTTCTTCGAAATAGCCTTTGAATGACCTTAATCTGATATCTCTAGTAAAAGTTATTCTAATATTAATAAGGTAATAACAATTAGATGGATATGCTTAACTATTTTCAACAGCTTCTACTTGTTAGCTTTTTGGATCACCCTATTAATTAAATTCTGCGTTTGTCTTGTTGCGAATTAGATTGGAGCTAATTTTGTCGATTAGTTTTCTTTTGGATGTTATAGCTTCCTTGTTTCTTTTTTAATCATTTTTCTACCTTTAAAAAGATAATTTTTATTTTGATTTGACATAAATTCAATTCGATTAAAAAAGAATACTTTGGTATCACCGGGCGTTATGAATTTAACGTTTATAGATAATGTGAAAGTTAAATCATATATTGGATGCTTGAAGTTGTGAAAATCTTAAGGTATGATAACATTAATTAATATCTTTTGAAGTTTAACGTGTTATGTTCATAAATTTATTCATAACGTTAAATAGAATCATGTTCAATAAAATGGAAAATATAAGAATTAATTTCAATATACTTTAAGATTTTAATACTAAAAGCAATCTTAATTTATTTTACCAAAACATTAATCTCTTATTTTCCTTTTATTATCCTAGCCCGTCGTCCTAATAGGAGAACATATTATTCTTGAATGTTTTTTTATTTTATTTTTTGTTGTTGACACGATCCTGAGATGTAATCCTGTTTTGGTTAAACACAAGATTCTATGATGTATCTCATCCTGCCTCAACAGAGACGTCTAAGGGGCTACCACTTGTTCGTGTCTATCTCTTCTTTAAGAATTCGCCGTCGAGGAACTGGTTCGTTGAAATATACACAAAGCCACGAACAAACCGAAGCCAACAACACACTCGTAATGGCTGTTTCTAGCTACACTGTTTTCTTCACGTCTATCATTCTCTTTCTTCTCCACCCTCTACCCACGTATTGCAATATTCACGAAACCAACCGCCTTCTTGGATCTTACCTTCTAACACAACCCCCGACTGGAACGACCGTCACGAACGAGTTCGTCAAGCCCATCAATGACTCGGCACCGACTGTTTTCTTTGAGGTGACCAAACCAATTGAAACTCCCAAGACTAAACCTTACATACACCATGTTCTTCAACATGACTTTGGTAATACCTATGGCCGGCCTTCTGTTATTGCAAACTACACTCCTCCATGTCATTGCCGTTCGAACGATTTCTCCACTATTGTCCTTGAATGGAAGGCAGCCTGCAAAGGTAGGCAAGTTGATCGCATCTTTGGGGTTTGGCTAGGCGGTGTGGAACTTCTTAGGAGTTGCACAGCTGAGCCGAAAGCCAGCGGAATTGTTTGGACTGTGGAGAAGGATATTACAAGGTACTCTTCGTTGCTTCTCAAAAACGAGACACAAATATTTTCTGTTTTCCTTGCAAACGTCGTTGATAATACTTACACAGGAGTTTACCACGTAAACATAACTCTTTATTTTTACCCTACTGGAGAAAAAAAGCATAACCACATTCACCACAAGGGTAGTTCAAATGATCTTATATCCTCCATTCCAAATTCTAACGCTGATTTGATCTTGCCCATCTCCAAAAGTATCCCATTGAATGATGGATTGTGGTTTAAAATTGAGAATTCTACTGACATTGAGTCTAAGGAATTCAAGATTCCTCCAAATGTGTACAGGGCTGTGTTGGAAGTTTATGTTTCTTTCCATGAGACTGACGAATTCTGGTATGGAAATGTTCCCACTGAATACATTGTCACGAATAATCTCACCGGTACTCCAGGAAACGGACCATTTAGGGAAATTGTGGTTAGTCTTGATGGAGAGGCTGTTGGTGCGATTTGGCCTTTTACAGTGATTCACACTGGAGGAATTAATCCTCTTTTGTGGAGACCGATCTCAGGCATTGGCTCATTCAATCTCCCTTCATATGATATTGAAATCACCCCATTTCTGGGAAGCCTATTGGATTTTAATACTCACCATCTAGGCTTTAGCGTCACGAACGGATTAAATGTGTGGTTCGTGGATGCTAATTTGCACCTTTGGTTGGACCATAATAGCAAGAAAACAGTAGGGAAGCTTTTGAAACATGAAATAAAGCCTCTTGCTCTCTCTTCCTCGTTAACATTTGAGGGGCTAAACGGAACATTCTTGACAAGAGCACACAGGTACATATCTTCCAATGGTTGGGTTGCAAGCTCACACGGGAATATCACCACTCATTCATATCAAAACTTCCACTACAAGAATTTCATTAAGATAGGAAAGGATGGGAATTCCCAGATCGTGAAACAGTTAATTCATATGATAGGCGATATTTCGTCCAAAAAGCCATCCTCTTGCTGTCAAGAGTTGAAACAATCGAAAGACTTCCTTTTAAACTTGTACAGTGATGAGTTGGATCAGGGAAATGGCACGTCCTTCTACGTAACAAACATTACGCTGGGATTCAATGAGAAGAAAGCTTCTAAATATGGAGGTTTTGGATCAGTGAAAAGCTCTCTCAAAAATCTGCAGGATGCTCAGGGTGTTATGATTGTAGAGAACAACTTGGTGATCAGCGGACTAGCCAGTACTCAGCAGTTGTATAAGTATAAAGATAGGAAGCTTTGCTACGAAAGAGACATTAGCAGCTCTAACTACACCATTATTCATGACAAAGTTGGACATAAATGCAAGTAAAAAGATACACAGTGACCATTAGCAATTCCAAGGAGAGCATGCTGAAGTTCGAGCCAGTAGATTCTTAATTGTTTTGTTAGATAGTGGCTTTAGGATTTCCGTCAAAATTGATACATTGGATTTTCTTACGAACTAGCCTTTTAAGGTCTTCTTGTTGGCTTGATCACAACATTTGCCGACATTATAATTTATGCTAATAACCTACGCAAGGTGAGTTAAAAACAAAGTACATATTCACTCTATTTTTACGATAAGGAAGGACATATTTTGTTTCCCGGCCTTCCCTAACAAAGTTTCAAACGATCATAGAAGTGTCTGGACTTGAAAAGGACTCCTTACAAAGTTGGAAGAGGTTCAGGCAGTGCCACGAAGTCAAAACAATGTTAATGGCTCCCAGAGTATTCTAATTTTGTATACCGTGCTTTGAAATCATACGAACTTTTCCTTAATATGCATAGACATATTAACTCATCCGCTAATTGATTAATTGTACTTTTATGACATCATTATTGAAAGGTTTTCTTTATTTTATACATATTAGATGTATATGATAAATTCATTGAATAAATATATATTACAAATAAAATTATGATAAGATTATAATTATTAGATTTTTGTTGCATTTATATATTATCCCTAAATTATTCTTAGTTATTGTTCTATTAAGATTAAACATTAACAGAACATAAAAAGACTAATACATATTATATTTTTTCTTATGAAAGAAGTAGTCAATCTCATAGCTAAAGTATGACGATGCTCAAACAAATATCCAGATACTTGTTAGAGAACAATTTTACTGAAATGACTACATATCAAAGCTCCATTTAGAACATTATTTATATGTCTATGAAATTCTCATTGTGATAATAGATTAATGATTCTTTTACTTGAAATCTCTAAAGTTATCGCATATAGGAATTGTTGTGACTTGATACTACCTATTAGCTTAGTTAGTAGTTATTGGATATAGCATAAATTATATAAAAGTTGTTAAGTGATTAATATAGATTCTATCACCCTGAAGTGGTTAAGAAGAATGTTCTATTATTTACAATTAGTGTTGATTTGGGAAATACTTGGCCAAGTTGGGTTGAATTTTTAAAAATAGTTTTTAAATGTCATTATTTGAATTAATTACTAATAGTGAATCATTAATCTAATTGGACTTAAATAGAATAATTAATTTCATACTCTATGTTTAATCAACACATTATATGATAAAACAACTGAATTATATGGAAAAATCTTGTACAAAAAGTTAGTCTAAACTATTTTGAAATTCCTAAATATTTGGATAGTCATGATGAGTTACTAGATATCAAATTTGATTTATAGCTATAAATTATTTAATTAGAAAATTAAAGATAAATTAAAGGACTTAACTTATCTAATCCTAATTATGATTTAGAGTTATAATTTATATCCATTGTCAACATATTTGAGAACCTAATAAATCATACACAAAAAATACCTTGAAGAAAGAAAAATTGCTTTAATCAAGATGGACTTCATTGCAAAGTTTGAAAAACTTTGTATTTAAATGTGAGATATTAGATCTTCTTTTGGGTATAATTAATATTTAATTATAATTAATTGCAATTCTAACTAAAGTTTTATTGAAATTAAAAGCCAAAAGGGTCACTTTTGACCTTAAATTTTTATCAACCGACAATTGTAACCCTAATATTCCATAGTGAACAATTATAACCTGCGTTAAATTTTGACCTCGATTCAAACTCCTCTATTTAACTTGTAAAATATTTTTTATTACTTTTTGTGGGCCCTGTGTCACGTCAATTACTTATTGTAAATCCCTATGTCATGTCTGATGTAGTAAAGTGAAACTTAGATTTTAATTGACGTAGTAAATAATAATATTTTATTATTAAGTGTAGACCCACCGTTTTAATTTTCATTCTTCTTAACGTATGTACAATCACTCTTATACATGTATGTAAACTTAATTATATGCATGGATTTGGTTTTTATGTTTTATCAGTTATCAAATGTAGAAGATTGAATCATTTAGGCACGCATCCTCTAGTTCTTAATAAGGAATATGCCCAAATATATAACCCATTGGGCCAGGCAATTTGCAATGGGCCTGGAACCATCCACATGAGCCCTTCTGAAGACTAAAACAAACCACTACTCAAGACTACTACAACTCATTCTACACCTGCTATTACCAAAAGCATTCCTTCCCAACAAACTACCAGCTATAAATAACCAATTCTGTTATGTCAGTAGAATAAAATGTATTAAATGAATAGTCTAGAGACTTACATACATTATGTATATATTGCTCTCGTAGCAAATGAAATAAACAAGCAAAAGGTTTTTATACATCATATTCTTCTTGTTTCATCCATCTTCAGTTCTATCTAAAGCTAGTCCCAACACATTTGCTATCAAAATCAAGAACTGGCTAGAATCTACTCATTGGTTTTTTAAACACAGTGTCGTCACTGGCAACACAGAAGCTTGTTTCACTTTGGGCATGGTCAGTCCAATGTTTTCTTTTTAATTTCCAGTAATTTTCCTACAAAATGATTCCAGTAATTTTCCTACAAAATGATCAATACCTAGAACTTATATTTATCGAAGTTTGTGTCTGTATAGACATTTTATTGGTTAGAGAATAGAGAGAATGGAGTTCACTAATGGCCAAAGTTGCTATTAAGTCCCATACGCCGGTGTTGTACTCTCTCACCGTTATACAGTTTTAACGAGAGCAGTGGCTCCAAAAACGATAAAGATTGCTGACAAAGATTAAATCGTTTAGGCATGCATCCTTATAGTTTTATCCAAAGCTAGTCCCAACGCGTTTGCTATCAAAATCAAGAACTGGTTGGGATATACTCACATATACAGAAAGATAGGTTGCTGCACTTCAACCAAATATGAAAATCATAGGACTTTGGTTAATCGATGTATAAATGAAAGTGACAAACAAAACACTCTTTGAATAAGGCAAACAAATGTCAAGTGATGATAGAGACAAACTCATTATAGCTACTATTTTCTTCTTACATGTTGGATCGTTATCAACTTGCTATTCTTACAGGTTGTAAAAAATAATAAAGCCCTAAACTATATCCGAAATCTTAACTTTGGCTTGAAATTTCAACTTTGGAGCCGTTTGAGGAATCAATATGACAGTCGATTAAGAGATATGAAAATGAATATAACTATACAATCAGTTGCTAGATAGAGGCTACGCATGTAAGGCCGTCCACTTCCTGTTAGGGGATTATGTTATGAGGCTTTAGTCTTCGGTCGATCGGTAGGTCATGACCCCATGACCCAAGAAACCAATTATCCACATTTCCTCACAATACACACCCACAACATATCATATGCACACTCACTCACAATACACACCCATAACATATCACGTGAATATCTCAGTTTTATTCCTTCATAATTTTACAAAACAATAGTAGCCTCTACATCTGTCAATTTTGTTACAAATTGACAACACAATAGCTAATAGGATTTCTTCTTCACTAGTATAAAACCACCTCTGTACTTGTTCAAATTATGATGAAATAAGTATTTCTTCATCAACAAAGCTTTCTTTCATGGTATCAAAGACAAAGGTCTGATCCACTTTACTCTACCTACCAAAAAATGTCTAACATGACAGACAGTGACACTAACAACCCCGACTTTACACAAAACCCATACCTAGAAAAATATTCTATGACCAATATCGAAAACCCTGGGGTTGTCTTAGTCATCACCCTCTTTAATAGCAACAACTATCTAACCTGAAGCAAGTCGATGATGATATCTCTATACGCTAAAGACAAACATTTCTTTATAGATGGAACATGCGTGCAACCAATAAAAGACAGGACCTTGCTTACCAGATGGAAGAGGACAAATTCGATGGTCAAATCCTAGAAAGTTAACTCTATGATCAAGGAACTTGGTGATTCATTCTTGTTGTTCTCTACAGCAAGGGAGCTTTGGGATGAGCTAAGAGAGAGGTTCGGTGAAGCCAACGGACCACTTATGTACTAAATAGAGAGAGAAATCAATCATTTTAAGCAAAGTAATCTCACCATTTCAGCATATTACACCAAGTTAAACAAACTATGGGATGATCTAGCTAGCCTAAGTTCGATACCTACATGTACTTGTGATGCTGCTAAAGCAATCACTACCAAGGAGAACACACACAGATTAGAGCAATTTTTGGTGGGCCTAAATGAAGATTATGAACACGTCGTAAATCAAGTCATGCTAATGGAACCTTTCCCATGGTAAATAGGGCTTTTGCCACGATGCAAACCGTGGAGAGACAAAAGATAGTAAGTGCCAACAATGATAGTAACATGAATGTAGCTATGATGGTGAGACAAACCAACTTTAACATCAAGAAAAGGGGCAGAAACAATAACAACAGTGACAAAAGAGCATTCACAAAAAGGAATGACAAGTATTGTAAAAAGTGTGGGAAAACGAGACATACCATAAGAAGTTGCTTTAGGATCCATGGTGTACTTGAATGGTATAAGGAATTGACCAGCCAAAAGAATAAAGCCAACCCAGCCATGATCAGTGACTCCCCTATAGACACACAACATGAATTTAGTGAGTGTACCAAAAGGAGTGACCAAATTCCTTAAGACCTAGCCAACTTCATACAATAAGAAATATCTAGAGCAATCAAAGGGAAAGTCACAGGAGAGATAAAATTGAGTGGACTTGCAAATTTCACAGGTAATGATCATACTAATGTTCATGGTGCAAAAAATGTAAGTATATGGTTGATTGATTCAAGTGCATCATCACATATGGTTACAAACCTAGATTTTTGCCATAAACATGAGATAAATAACATGTACGAGCTCGTTACCCTCCTAGATGGCACAAAGTAACAAGTAAAACACATATACCAGACCATTATTAGTGACAGAATCATATTTGATGAAATTTTACACATACCAAATTTTTTCAAGAATCTACTATTTGTCAATAAACTTACAACACATAATGATGTTGCTGCAATATTCATATCCAATGATCTATTTTTGCAGGACCTACGAACTAACAGTATTATGACAGCTATCAAGGTTAGGAGAGGACTATATATATGAGCTAACCACAGATAGTTTACTACCCTCAGGGACCATGAAAGGTCGTCTCCACTAGACTTTTACAGAACTAAAAATGTTG
The DNA here is from genome assembly GCA_026546835.1 of Erythroxylum foetidum. Taxonomy (NCBI): domain Eukaryota; kingdom Viridiplantae; phylum Streptophyta; class Magnoliopsida; order Malpighiales; family Erythroxylaceae; genus Erythroxylum; species Erythroxylum foetidum. The sequence continues at coordinate 30,343,989 of JANZLF010000004.1, forward strand.
CACTTAGTACTTCTATTTCCTTTATTTGGCATAGTAGACTAGGACATGTTTCTAAAAAAAAAATTACGACATATCAATGAAATCAAGTCTTCCAATCATAGCTTGTTTAATTATGAAGCAAAATAGCAAAAAAAAAAAACTTTCCCTAAACACAACATACAAACCAATGAATATAATTTAAATTTAAAATACATCCAAAATATACCAATATCAATAGAAATTGATTTAATATTTAAAATAAAATTTTAATTATTTAATTATTTATTTTAGTAAAATATAAAATTTTTATGGATAATTTATTAATAAATATTATATAAGAGATTAAAATAAATATATTTATTTAAGTAATTCATAAATTAATATATTTTTAAGTTTGATCTAATATATAATTATTTTTAAAAATAAAAATATACCTAATTGACATTAACAATTAGATAGATTTTTATTTTTCTTTAAAAATATGAAAACTAAAAAATAAAAAATAAAAATAAAAAATATAACAAAAAAAGTGAAACTAAATGATTCAGCAGAAAAAGAAAATATTTAAGGTGAGAGTAAAGGGCAAAACGAGTTTTGTTTGTCTTTAGATGTTGATATCGTCATGGTTAATTTGGTACGTCGATATAGAGAAAGATAAAACAAACAGTAAACAGACATATAAGTATATAACTAAAAAGCTTTGAACAAAAAAAAACAGACAATGAAATGAAAAACGAAGTTATCAAATTGTCATGAAAAAAAAAATGAAAGGAAAGATGTAAACATAGAGATAAAAAATGATATTAATGAAGGAATAATAAATTAAGAAGTAAATAGAAGAAAAACTACAAGATTAAAAAAGAGTAGTTAAAAATATAATATAATTGAATTACCTCTTAAATAAATTTTGGTAATGATATTTTGATATTATGTATTCCATAAAGTTTGTTTTAAAGTTAAAAGTTTTAAAGAAGTGATCAAACCGGTTTATTAGATATTAATATTAAGGAGGATAATAGGTCTGGTCGACTGCATCAGAAGTTGGGTAACCCAACGAGCTACGAACGACGTTGCTTTGTATCTTTTCGTCGATAACCTGATTTAAATTCGGATCAAGTTAGGTCAAACTAATGGGTCGGGTTGTATTTGTCATCAATGATCATCTTTCGTTCTTACGAATGTAACAAATCAAATAATATTTTTTATATTATTTCAAAAATTTAAATTACAAATTAAATATTATTTTTTATTTTTCATAATTATTCTCATTCTCTTCTACTGTTATATCTGTACCTAACTTCAATCCCGTGCTTAAACTAAACTGCGAGATTTTAGACCTAAATTCCCCTTCTTCAAAATGTAGCACAAAAGTTGTTCGTTCATATGCCGAAGAGAAGGAGATGCTTAGAAAAACATCTTGGCGCTAACTAAGCGAAGCATACTGATACAGTTACCGCGCTTATCAATTCTTCCATCTTCATCTTTCTTTCTTCTACTAGCAACTCACTTTCTCTTGTAATTATCATAGAAAAACACCAGACAATGAGGGAGTTATTGACAATCCAAGTAGGAAGTTTTGCCAACTTCATTGGCTCTCATTTCTGGAACTTTCAGGTTCACTGCTCTTCACTAACCGAAGCCCACTTGCCGCTTTTTTCCTTCCGTTTCTTTTTCATGTGCGAGTCATTGACTTTATTTTCTCAGGATGAGTTGCTCGGGTTAGCTTCCGACCCCGATTCTGATCCGGTCTTCAAGACCCACCAGCAATATCTTAACATGGACGTGCTTTACCGCTCCGGCGAGACTCTGCAGGTGAGGATTTTTTTTTCCTTTTTTACTTTCATTTTGTAATTAGTTTGTTGTTCTGAAAGAATATGTCTTGCGAATATTTGTGATTGCTTTACCGCGGGTGAGGCTGCTTTCTAGTTATAAATTAGAAGTTGGGATTAAGTAGAGACTGTTTATTTTTGCGATTTGTATTTGGATATCTAGCCTCCAGTAAAGATACTTGTAGCCAGTGAATTTAAGTAGTGATTTTTATAGAGATGAATGAATTGGCTTAAGTGTACTTCTTGAAATTTGTGCAGGGTAACCTTACGTATACTCCTCGCTTGATTTCAATTGATTATCAAGGTACTCATTTTGTGCGCACTGTTGACCATTATGATACCAATTTAGTGTTCAGTTTTGGTGGGCAACTGGTTCTACTCGTTTTATTTGATTCTTAACCCTATAGCAATACGGAAAGCAAAATTTTCTAATTATCTTTGAGCTCATTCTTTGATGAATACCAATGAATTATATCTTATGGAATAAATGGTTAATATATTATTTTAAAAGTATTTCTGGAGTACAAGAGTAGCCTCATAACCTTTTGCCTTCATCTCAACTGGAAACCATTACTAATGAGAAGCAGCAATGTTGGTTGCTTCCTTTGTTCAAGTTGAATGCTTCTTCAGCCGGTACTGCTATATGTAGCTTTAAGACAGCGGAGGGTTGTCTTTGTCTGCAGGATATGGTGAATATGATTGAACTGATTCAACATCTGCTGAGTTGTTTGCTGCTGCTGCAGGGTCCCTTGGGTCCATGAGTTCACGAGGTACATTGTACAATGAGGAATCTTCATCAGTACCAGAAGTTCCTACTTGGTGAGACTTCCCACTTCCTGTTTTCTGTAATGATATTATTTGGTGTATATTGTCATTATGACATAAAGTTATTCACCATTTAGGATGTAACTAGCTTCAATTTTAGTTGTGAGTTGTTTCTTTACTTCTATGCTATTGGTTGATTCTCAATAGCTTCAGTGTTGGACTTGTTGGGGAAAATATTCCATGTAAAGTTTGACGTTGATTTTGTGCTTTATTAATAGTAAATTGCATACAAATGGATTGAGATTGGTATTGTTGTAAGAAAAGAATTGTCAAATGTATTTGCCCATATTTCTGAGTTACATATTTGAACTGTGATATGTATTTGTCAGAAGTTGGATTAGATATGTTTACATTCAGATAAATGAATATGTTCCTTTAGTCTTCCTTATAGGAATCATATGACTTACGTCCATGACTGACATGTAGGACTGGGTGCATTTCAACTCAGGTAGCGGAACCTTGTAAAAAGAATCTGTTCTTGCAAAGTTTGTCTGAGGAAGAGCAGAATGATAAGGAGAAAGAAATCAGAGATGAGGACATAGTTGAAAATTTAGAAAACAGTGTCAAGTACTGGACAGACTTCTCAAAAGTTCACTATCATCCCCAGAGTATATATGAATTAAGTGGACTGTTTGTAGATACTGCAGAATTTGACAATTATGGAGCTGGAAGAGATATATTCTCTGAGAGTCTACTCAGAGAAGAAATAAGTGACAGGTTACGCTTTTTTGTTGAAGAATGTGACCACATTCAGGTACATTCCCTTGAGTAAAGAAATACTGAAATTGGCTATCTCGTCGCTCTTTTCATTTTAGTTTTAGTTTTTTCTTTTTGACTCTTACTTGAAGCTTGGGATGGGTGTCAGATAAGCCAAATTGTCATTCTGTCTGTTAATGGTAATGCAGTTGCTCCCTTAAACAGCAATACTCCATATCATTAGGTGGAAGTTTATTCAATTTGTCCTCTGGATGCAGAAGTTCGTAACAATATCAGTCATAAAAAATGGTTTAGAAGGTGCCAATCATTTGATGATGTGATAATCCTATTTGTCGATGAGCTGCAATTGTTACATCTTGATTTTTGGCAGCAATTGAATTACTTGAAATATATGACTTCCTATCTAAGGAAGGGGCTCCTGGCCTTTTATTTTTCATTTTTACCCTTCAAAATGACCTTGACAATCCTAAGCTTAAAGGGACTTTCGGAGTATGCTTTTGGATTCTCATTTTGGGGGTGTCAATATATTCCATTGCTACTGAATTTGGATACTCATCATGGATTTTGACTTAAAATGCTCTGAATGTTTCCATTTGACATTATCTTGGTTGATTTTGATAGGGTTTTCAATTCATTGTTGATGACTCGGGGAGTTTATCAGCTCTAGCTGGAGATTTTTTGGAGAGTATTGCAGATGAGTACACTAATACTCCAGTCTTGCTCTATAATGCTAGAGATCCTGGTCCCTACTCGAACCTAAAAAGCAGGAACCAGATAATTTCCAGGAATATACATGATGCAATTTCTTTTTCAAGACTTTCATCCTTCTGTAAATTGATAGCTCCGATTGGATTGCCCTCACTAAGTAAAAGTAAGCATAATTGCCTTTGGATGTTTCACTTGTGTTGTTAGTTTCAAAAACATGATAACCTAGCATGTATGTGGGAATCACTTATTCAGAATCAGTTTGCTTTACCATATGAGGTCGCTCTACCTTTCATCAATACTTTTTCTCCTGATTTTGACCCTTCACTCATCATCTTTTGTTGATCAACTTCATTCTTGTTCTTTGGTGAAGGTAAAGTTTGTACATTCCTTTGCATTGAAGATGAGAAGCCTTACCACTGTAGTGCAGTCTATGCTGCTGGTCTACACTCTATCTGTCTTCCTTTCAGGATGGAGCCGCTTGGACCCACATCAAATTCAGGTTATGTTTCGGGTGCAATGGATGTCAATGGGCTTATACAAACATTAGCAGGGATAGGGAGGCAGAATAAAGTGGCTATTCTGGATATTGCAATGCCAGCTCCAATAATGTCTGGTAGTTATTTAGTACCTTCCCAGTTGAATGTCTTGTTCTCTTTGATGGATTTGTTAAAATTTTAATATTACGATACACAGGAGAACAAGTTGAACAGTTTCTACTAAGGAGTTTACAACCGTTAACCTCTGAGACAGCAGATGATGTGGAAGATTCACAGGCGGTGGAATCTATGACTGTTCATGGAGCATTTGGATCAGGTATTTGATAGCCTTTGTGAATGAACCAGATAAGGATACTTTCTATCACATAATTTTTCAGAAATCTACCTTCATATCCTACATTTGGTTGAATAAATAATAACAGATACGGATACACTGGATTCGTTACTTCTTTTAGCCAGGGACATCAGTGTATAGTCTTTGTTGCACATCAACTATGGATTTCCATGGAAAACGCAAACACTCTTTTAAAAGGTTTTAGCTTAACTGTCACTTGCATTCTGCCTTGATTGGACTTTGTCATAATCCTATTGACAAAGAGTGGATTAAAATGCTGATGGAAATTTCTTGCTGATTAATAATACTCTTTGCATGTTTTTTCACCTTCTTTGAGCTTTTTATGTAGGAGGAGAGCATGCATCAGTTTCTGAAGTAATGAATACGGTTAATGCTGCTTATGAACACTCATTGACAAGGCCATTGTTCTGCCATCTATCAACTGCTCGTTGTCCCCTCCCTATACCCTTACCATTTCCTTCAATCTTTAGCAGCCGCGTTGGCAAACAGGGTGAGCTATTAAGCAGCCCGATTCCAAGTTCGCAGTCAAGAGGGTCACTTGATGTCCACTCCATACCTATGGCAGTTAGACTACGCTCTAGTAGTGCTATCTTGCCATATCTGGAGAACAGGTTAGTTTACCTTCGCAGATGTGGTATTGAAAATTGTGCTCCTGGGACCAAGCTGGTGAGAAGCTGGGGATTTGGGACGGATGAATTAGAAGACATGGAGCAGACACTATCAGAAATGGTTGCAACACTGAATCCTGGTTATCAAAATTCGTCAGATTCGGACTAAAATGACAATGTTACGGTAAATTCAGACAGTGAAAACTAAGAAGGAGAAAGACGAAGAACAAGAGTCATAGGAGGCGCTGCGCAGCGTTTTACAATAAGATTAGGGGAAATACAATGTACGTGGGAATAGGGGATTAATTTTTCTGTAATAGGGAGACAATATATACGTACGTTTTCAGCATTGTACGGCATGTTGAATGTTATGAAAATGTTCCCTTCTCTCTCGATTCTTGTCTCTGTAATTCTCTCTCTCTCCTCTATTCTCTAACTAATTCTGTGCCAAATATTCTTAATCATTGTTTGGTGGTGATACGCATTTTTAAATGTAACAATATTGGTATCAGAGTGGACGAATTTGGGACTCATTTATGGCTAAAGGAACGCAAGATGCGGAGTTTCGTAGGTTGGAGGAGACCTTGAAGGGACTCATGGAAGCTTAGGGTCAGCAGGAAAGGTTGTTACAAGAGTTGCAGGAGCGAAGTGAGCGGGTATTGTCAGAAGTGCAAAACAGGATCGAGAAACTGGAACGCGATATGGGCAAATTATGGTCGTCCAGCTCATCGAAAAAGTCGAAACAAGGGGAGGGAAGTAGCATTTCAGGTCCTACACTGAAAACGTCCAGGGACAACCGAGTAAGGAAGACCGTCAGACTAGGTAGAGTCGAGTTTCCGGCAGACAACGTCAAATTATGGGTGTATCACTGCGAACAGTTCTTCTAAATCAATCAAACGCTTGACAACATGAAAGTAAATGTTGCTATCTTACACATGGATGAGCAGGCTCAAGAATGGTATCGTTTATTCACTCTAAACCAACTTAACACGGAGGTGGTGGGATGGGGTGAGTTTACAAAGGCCCTTAAGCAACGATTCGATGTCGAGATGTTTGATGACCCTGTAGGGGACTTTAAGGAGCTTAAGCAATTGGGCACAATACTAGAATATTGTGCACGGTTTGATCACTACTCGAACAATTTGTTTTTGACGGAGGATTACGTAGTGGGGTTTTTTGTGAAGGGTCTTAAATCGGAGATTGGAGTAGCGGTGAAGCTTAACGAACCATAATCCCTACACCAGGCCTATACTTTAGCATGGAAACAAGAAGCAATCCTCACAGCGACAGGACAATCAATGATGAATCGCAATCAACCTCTTCGGACTCTGAATGGGGGGAAGAACTTCGCTCTCTACACCTTCTTGCAGTACCACTAATACCGACGGTATTTTACCAACACCACCTCCCACATTTCGTTCACCACTTGGGCGATCACAGCGAGCATCGAAGGTGATCAGTAGCAGAGATTTCGATGAAAAGCAGGCAAAAGGATTATGTTTATGGTGCGACAAGAAGTATACCATTGGGCACAAATGTAAGAAACATCAATTGCAATTCTTTTGGGTATCGGAGGAAATGAGTAAGGACAAGGATTCCGAAGTGTTGGAGGAGGAGAGCCCGGAAGATTGCGAAGGAAACGAAGAAGGTCCCATGATATCTATGCAAGTGATGACTAGATTTTCGGGAGAGTCGGAGTTCAAACGAACACGATTAATTGGAGTATACCAACGTAGGCAAATCCACATATTAATCAACAATGGCAGCACCCACAATTTTGTGGATGTTGCGGTGATTAAAAAAGGGATGGGTGAACTTCAAGACATATCGCCTGTAACCATCACCGTGGGAGGAGGCTTACAATTACAATGTAAGCAACACTGCAAGAATTTTACATTGTCCATGCAAGGGGTGCAGTTTAGTATGGAGGCACTGGTGATATCATTGGGTGGTTGTAATGTAGTTTTAGGGGTCCAATGGCTTGTGGGGTCGGAAGATGTTTTGTGCAATTTCTGCACAAGAACAATGAAATTTAAGTGGGAAGAAAGGGTGGTCACGCTCCAGGGTGGCCCTGATAGCAAATCCAAAGTGATTTCAGGTAAAGGACTCTAGAAAACGTTACAAGGTTCGGTAACTGGCCAGCTGTTAATGATCCAACTAGCAACACCAATTGAATATCAATTTCAGCAGATGAGGTTGATGGAGGAGCAAGGAAGTGCATTCGATGAAGTTAACATGATATTAGTCAGTTTTGCAGAGGTGTTCCAAGAGCCCACAACATTACCTCCGAATAGTCAATACAATCACAAGATAGGGTTGAGGGAGGGTGTCGATATGATTAACGTGCGGCCATATCATTATTCGGGGGTGCAGAAGGACATTATTGAACAGGAAGTGGAGCAGTTGATGCAACATGGGTTTATACGTCATAGTTATGGGCCATACGCCTCGCCGGTGATCTTGGTGAATAAGAAAGATAATTCGTAGAGGATGTGCGTCGACTACCGGGAGTTGAACAGATACACGGTAAAGGACAAGTTCCCGATTCCATTAATTGAAGAATTATTGGATGAATTAAGTGGAGCTAGCTGGTTTTCGAAATTGGATCTGCGCTCGAGTTATCACCAGATCCGGATGCAACCCAACGACATCCCAAAGACGGCGTTTAAGATGCACAAAGGGCATTACGAATTTCTGGTCATGCCATTCGGTCTGACGAATGCCCCATCGACGTTTCAATGATTGATGAATGAACTGTTCCGACCTCATCTTCGACACTTCATTTTAGTCTTCTTCGATGACATCTTCATTTACAGCCCTTCACTTGTGTCACACGTAGAACATCTATCGGTGGCACTTCAAACCTTGGTGGATAATCAACTATTTTTATAGGGGAACAAATGTGTCTTCGGGGCTTGTCAAGTTGATTACTTGGGACACACCATCTCGGAAGCAAGGGTAGCAACCGATCTCCCGAAGGTCATGACGATTGAAGAATGACTGGTACCACAGTGCACTAAGGACTTGCCAGGATTCTTAGGAATCACGGGCTATTATAGGAGAATTATTAAGAACTATGGGGCAATGGACAAACCGTTGACGGAGTTGTTAACGAAGGAGAACGCAGTTAATTGGAGTTGGAACTCGGAGGAACAGAGTGCATTCGAATCCTTGAAGACGGCAATCATGACAGCCTCGGTGCTAGCTCTGTCGAATTTTTCCAAACCCTTTATCATTGAAGCGGATGCGTGTGGCCAAGGGATAGGGGTTGTATTGCGACAAAAAGGACACCCCATCGCGTATCTAAGCAAGGCGTTGGCAAAAAGGCACCAAGGACTGTGTACGTACGAGAAGGAATTTTTGGCTGTGATTAGATGATGGTGATTAAGGCCATTAAACAATGGCACCATTACTTAACCCCTCAACCGTTCATTGTTAGGACGGATCATCGTAGCCTTAATTATTCGCTGGAACAACGGTTGTCTACACCATTCCAGCAATCCTGGCTTCCGAAACTCCTGGGGTATGACTTTGAAGTTTAATAAAAATGTGGCAAGGAGAATGCTGCAGCTGATTCCCTCCCACACATTACAAGAGCTGAGATGTTTATGATGTCAGTATCTCAGGTACATAGTGAATTGTTGGAGGATATCAAGAAAGCTGGCAAGAAGATGAAGCCACTCGAGAATTGATTAAGACGATAGAAGGTGGCAATGCTACAACTAATGCTTATGAATGGAAAGAAGGGTTACTGCGGTGGAAGGGAAGACTGGTGGTAGGAGCCAATTCACGTCTCTGCCAATAAATTATTAGCATCAGTCATGATGACGCAATGGTGGCCATGCAGGGGCGATAGCTACCATAAAAAATACAGACCTTGTTCTTTTGGAAGGGCATGAACAGAGACTTACGTAACTACGTTCAGAATTGTATGACTTGTCAATAGAACAAGTTTGACAATTCCGCATATCCTGGACTCCTTCAACCGATTAGAATACCCAAAGGAAGTTGGAAGGAGATAAGAATGGATTTTGTGGAAGGGTTGCAGCATTCGAAGGGTAAGTTGGTGATACTGGTGATCGTTGATCGATTTACGAAATATACGCATTTCATCTCAGTTAAACATCCTCACTCCGCCCATGACATAGCTGAGTTATTCCTTAATCATGTTTTTAAGTTACATGGTATGCCCGAATCTATAATTAGTGATCGAGATCCAGTGTTTTTGAGTAAGTTTTGGCAGGAGCTTTTAAGATTACAGGGAGTTAAGTTGAAGTGCTCGACGGTGTACCACCCCCAAACAGACGAGCAGACAGAGGCTTTGAATAAGATACTAGAAACGTATCTACATTGCTTTTGCAGTGAAACACCACAAAAATGGAGAGAGTGGCTAGCTCTCACGGAATGGTGGTACAACACAACTCATAAGACAACCATGAAATTTTGTATGGGTATCCACCTCCGGTGTACACTCCAAATGTGGCAAGGGATTTAAAGTTTTTGGAGGTTGATAGGGTCTTACAGAGTCGGGAGGCAATGCTCAACATCACCTGGTTCCAATTACAAAGAGCTCAGAACCATATGAAGCAGCATGCAGGTTCTAACCGGTCCGATAGAGAATTATAGGTGGAGGAATCGGTCTTGTTGAAACTCCAGCCATATAAGCAGCTCTCTTTACAGCGGCGGAGCAATCAAAAGTTATCGCCTTTGTACTATGGCCCTTATAGAGTGAATCAAAAGATTGGGAAGGTGGCATATAAGTTGGACTTGCCGGCCCATGCAACAATCCATCCGATATTCCACGTGTCACAGCTTAAGAAAGCCTATGAAGACTAACCTCGTATGACTATAACACTACCGAAATTCTTAACGCCAGCTGAAAGGATTCCGGTGGCCATATTGGATCGACGAATCACCAAGAGAAATAATCGGACAGTCACTCAATGGTTGATCCAGTGGACTGATGGGGAGAAAATGAATGCGACTTGGGAATACGTTTTTGATCTTCAGAAAAGATTTCTGGAGATTAACTTGATTGACAAGGATGTTGAGGGGAAGGAGATTGTTACGGTAAATTCAAACAACAAAAACTAAGAAGGAGAAAGGCGAAGAACAAGAGTCATAGGAGGCGCTGCGCAGCGTTTTACAATAAGAGGAGGGGAAATACAATGTACGTGAGAATAGGGGATTAATTTTTTTGTAATAGGGAGACAATATATACATACGTTTTCAGCATTGTACGACATGTTGGATGTTATGAAAATGTTCCCTTCTCTCTCTCGATTCTTGTCTCTGTAATTCTCTCTCTCTCCTCTATTCTCTAACTAATTTGTGCCGAATATTCGTAATCATTGTCTGGCGGTGATACGCATTTTTAAACGTAACAGGCAATAGATGCTAACATAAGCGAGAGGTATAGAAGTTCTTCTGAGAAACATATCTTTTAGTCAATTTTAGGGTTATTGTGATAAATTTCAATATAATATGAAAAGTTGAACTGGTGAGAACTCTACATGTCAACCCTGAAATACGTAATAGGATTCAATTAAGGTGGAATTTTTGTAACGATCATGAGGAATTTCTCGAAGCAAAAGTGGTGAAATCTTCACGGTTTTGTAGAAACTGCAAATTGATCCCTTGCCATCTTGGCTTCCTTTGCTTTAAACGCCGTTGGGGGTGGTCCGACGTCGGTGCAGTAACATGAAGGCAAAGTGATTGGCTTCAAACCCTTTTAATTGATGTGTCTGTGGTCTACAATTATTTTGAGGCAATTATGATGAATTATATCAACCACATCCTAATTAGAATGGTTATTTTGAAGGACAATTTCATTGTAGAATAAATGAATTGGTGAAACAAATGTATAAACAAAAGATAAATGGTCTCTTATTTTGCAATACTCGTGATTATATTATAGGAAATTATGTTCAATAAAGATCAGTAAAGTCACTTAAAATGTTTTTTAGTTAGTGTGAAAGCTTTTTTAACTTATTTTTCATTTATTTTTTCCAAATTTAGTAACAAGATTTGTTTGTTTGAGCTTTTTATTTTTATATCCGGATAACATAATTACAACATTATAACCCTTCTCACCAAAACGTAAGTGAAAAAGAAATTATATTACTGTAATGAATAAAGTAAAAGAATCCATTTTGAAATGGCCCTTCCTCATCAATTTTGCTTTTTTTGAATATTTTGCAGGGCATCATTTAACTATAAGACTTAGGAGTTAAAATTTGTGTCGTTCTATTTTTATATCTTAGAAAGGAAAAGATAATTTGTCGATAAGTGACATATGTGATCGGGCACTTTCACTCAAAATACTATACTAAACTTGGTACTGGATTGAGTTCTAATATAGTACTGTACCAGTATTGGTTAATACCGGGTACTATTTTGAGTAATTTTTTAAATTTATAAAAGTTCCTGAATTTTTATAAAAATTATAAAATAGTTCATTTTCATATTATACCGTTGTATTGTATATTTTTAACTCTGTATCTAAAAATTATAATAATAAATAATAATTAAAATTTTAATTTAAAGATCG
>JANZLF010000004.1:30393442-30404484 GCA_026546835.1 Erythroxylum foetidum
TGAGTTTAGTTAAGAAATGAATTTGTGATATGGATGTGATTGATGAAATTAAGAATAAAAAGACAAGGAATAAGAAAAAAAAACTATATCGGATTTTTGCATCGGATTAGTCTAAGGAATTCCAACGCGATTATATTCATCCGATCGTTTTCTTTGATTATTGTGCTCGGATGTCGGATCTGTTCTGCTTTGATTTCGTTTCGCTTTGAAATCTGTTCGTTTGGTTCGATTAGTTATCGATTCCGCTTCGCTTCGTTTTGCTTTAGTACATTTGTTCTGCTAGCCGTTTCGATTGGTATTCGATCCGATTCGCTTTTGATATACGTTCCCGGCTTCCGCATTTTGTTTCCGATTCAACAATTCGATCCGAAATTTCCGTTTCCATTCGATTCCAGTTTCCGTTCTTCGTTGAGCAAGAAGCTTTTGTTTCCGCTTTGTACTTTGTTCCGTTTTCCTCTCCGTTCTTTCGCTTTTCTGGTTGGGATCTGGAAACATTCGTAATTTGTTATCCGTTTCGGTATGTTTATTCGATGGGCTTCCGCATTTTGTTTGCGAACCGAAATTTTCGTTTCTATTCGATTCCGTTTTCTGTTCTGCTTTTCCGGTTGGGATCCGGTTCCCGGATCGGGTCTCAACAAATTCGATCATATATAGGGTCAAAAATGGGACTAGACGATAGGATCAGATGAAACCAGATGAAGGGTTAGACGAATTGGAAAAATTGTCATAACTATCCTTAGAGATGTTTGATTAAGGTGTTCTTTAAATGGTTAGAAAGAGAATTTCAAGATCCACAACTTTATGAAGACTTTGAAGACAAATTCGATCATCTATAGGGTCAAAAATGGGACCAGACGATAGGATCAAATGAACCCAAATGAAGGGTTAGACAAATTGGAAAAATGGTCATAACTTTCTCTAGAGAACTCGGATTAAGGTGTTTTTTGCATGGTTCGAAAGAGAACTTCAAGATATAAAGTTTCATGAAGACAACTTTTCCTAATTCAACCTAGATTAATCTACTTTTTTCACCAAAGTCAGAACACGAATTTTACCCCTATGGAAGACTTGAAAATGAAACTCAACAATTTGGAAATATCATCTGTAAAACACAATCATACATCATTAATATCAAAAGATAAGTATTTTACAAGGCTTTAATGGGCATTTCAAGCCACAATATAATAATATTTCAAAATTCCAAAATACATAAGAATATATGAGCAATAATTTGCTCAAAATGCAACTAAAGCCTTTGTTTACAAAACTAGCTTAAAATACAAAAGTATGCAAAGTCGGAGTGATGCCTTGACCCTTAGTTACTCATTCTCATGCTCTTCACCTGAAGATGGGGCAAAAATAAAGGGGATGAGCTTAAAGCTCGTGGATAATAATTTTATAATTGGTAGTAAGCAAAAACTATTTTAAAACTCAAATTAAACCAAGATACATATATCTTCCAATTAGCAATTTATCAACAATTCATAAGCAACTTAATTCATGCATCATCAAACTTGCCAACACATTTGATCACATAAGCACATTGGAATGGTTTGGGTGGATCCAAAATAAAATGTACTATACAATTCCCATAAGGGTCTTGTGTAGCCGTGAACTTAAGGGAGTCCATGAAGGAGCTCCATGCTACTAGAGGGTAGGCAGGAGAAGCCTTTGGTCAAAATGCACTTGACATACTTAGGGGATCACCACAAACTCACATAATCATGTATTTCACATCTTGAAACTTGTTGCCCAAAATGGCACATTTTCGAAACATGATTTCATAAACTTGATATCCTTTATAAATCATTTCCATTTTTGTTCCATAGTTCATCTACAAAATTCATACACACAACATGTAGCACTTTCTCAAAGCATTTAAAGAACAATAAATGCACATTTAAAAGTAGTTAAAAACATTTATTTCCTTTTTCTTGAAAGAAACATTAATGGCTTATTATTCAATTATAAAAATGTAACCCACCTTAAATTCCTTGACTATATCTTGTTCGAATGTGCCTCTCTTCTTGATCCTCTTGTCTTTTTTGATTCCCTTTTCATAGACAAAAATCCCAAGTTTAAATGGGTTGCAAAATTGAAGATCCACAAAGTACATTTACTAAAATTGATCCTAGAGTATCTAAACCGATACATTTCTTAAGCTTCATGAACCAAAACCCTTTCAAAATCCAAAGCATTAAAATGTTCTTACCTTAAACCTTCACCAAATGAAGAGATGTTTGGTTTAAAAGAAAGTTCTTATCTTCCTCTACCTTTTTCCCTTCTTGCACAACCTCAAAATCTCTCTAAAAGATTTAGAAAAGATGAAACCCTAGCTCAACTCTCTTCTTTCCTCTCAACCACCGAAATCCCTCTTCTCTCTCTCTTTGATTTGTTATTTCACTTCCTGCTTTTTCATTTTCGTTTTCTCCTTCTTTAGGAAGAAAAAAACACTTCTTTCTTCTCATTTTACCCTTAATGATTGATAAAAGACTACGTTGTCCTTCCTTTAATGCCTTATGGTTTTTAAAATTAAGTAAGCTACCCAAAATACCCTTTTTATGCATTTCTACTACTTTTAGTTTAACTAACCCATGCAATAAATCTACTATCATAGACCTAAAGAAAAACTAACTCCTAAAAAAATTTAGGGGCCAACATTTCTCCTCCTCTTAAAGGAGTTTCGTCTTTGAAATTATTACCTGAGTCATTGAAGAGTTATGGGTACTTCTCCCTTATAGCTTCCAAGAGCTCCCACGTGGCCTCTTCTACAAAATGGTTTCTCTACAGGACTTTTACTAGTTGAACCATTTTGTTCTTGAGGACCTTTTCCTAGTGTCTAAGATCTCCACTGAAATCTCCTCATAACTCAGATCATCTCTTAACTGAACCTCAGTGGTCTGAATGATGTAAGAGGGATCTGATCTATATCTCCTCAACATAGAAACATGAAAGACATCATGAATATGTGATAATTCCGGTGGCAGCGCCAATCTATGGGCTAATGGTCTAATCCTCTCAAGAATTTTGTAAGAACCCACATATCTTGGACTTAACTTGGCCTTTTTTTTCAAATCTCATAATTCCTTTCTAAGGAGATGTCTTAAGGAAGACTTTCTCACCGACTTCATACTCCATTTCCTTTCGGTGTTCATCAATATAACTATTTATTCTATCTTGAGCTTATTTAAGTCATTGCTTTAACTAAGTTGACCTTATCCACTATCATCTGAAGTAACTCTGGCCCTAACAGTTTCCTTTATCCTTCTTCATCCCAACATGTCAAAGTTCTACATCTCCTTCCATACAGTGCTTCATAAGGGGCCATCTGAATACTTGAGTGGTACGAATTGTTGTAAAAAAATTTGACCAATGGTAAATACTCATCCCAAGCTCCTTTAAAATCCATCACATATGTCCTGAGCATTCCCTTAAAGGTCTGAATGGTTCTCTCAGATTGACCATATGTCTGGGGATGACCTGTGCTAAAATTCAATTTGGTCCCTAGAGCCTCTTGTAAGCTTCCCCAAAATCTCGAAGTGAATTAAGGATCCTTTTCAAAAAATATAGAATCTGGAATCCCATGTAATCTTACTATCTCATCAATATACTTCTTTGCTGGCACATGCAGAGAATCAGTCTGTTTGATTGCCAGAAAATGGGTTGACTTCATCAAACGATCAACAATAACCCATATGGCATCATGATTCCTACCGATCTTGGGCAAACCCATCAGAAAATCTATGGTTACTCCTTGTCACTTCTATTCAGGAATGGACAATGGCCTTAGCTTGCCTGAAAGTGCCTGGTGTTCAGCCTTGACTTACTGTCACTCTAGACATTTGCTTGCATATTCTGCTATATCCCTTTTTATGTCTGTCCACCATAAATGCTTTTTCAGATCTCTGTACATCCTGGTGCTACCTAGGTGCATGACATAAGACACATTATATGCCTTATCAAGTATCCCATCCTTTACTTCCTTGACATTTGGGATACAAAGTCTATTCCCTCCAACCATAAGTCCATCATCCCTCACTACCACTTCAGATTTCTTGCCATTCTAGATTTCTTCTCGGACTTGTAACTCTTTAACTTTCACCCTGATTATCGGTCTCACTTTGAAATTTGCAATAATACAATCTGGCTCCCCCTGTTTCAAGCTTATACTAAGCTTAGTCATCTCTTCCAATAACAACAGATAAACTGTCTGAACATGGGCTATTAATGATTTCCTACTCAAAACATCAGCCACTACATTTGCCTTTCTTGGATGATACTAAATCAACAAATCATAATCCTTAATTAGCTCTAACCATCTTCTTTGTTTTAAATTCAACTCCTTCTGGCTCAACAAATACTTGAGACTTTTATGATCCGTGAAAATCCTCGTTTGAACCCCATCCAGATAATACCTCCAAATCTTCAGGGCAAAAACTATTGTTGCTAACTCCAGATCATGGGTCGAGTAATTCAGTTCATAAGGCTTTAGCTGTCGCGAGGCGTAAGCTATTACCTTGTCTTCTTGCATCAACACACAACCTAAACCCTTTCTCGAAGCATCACTATATACTATATAACCCTTATCTCCCACAAGCAGGGTCAAGATTGGTGCACTAGTAAATCTGTGCTTAAGCTCCTCAAAGCTCTTCTGACATCCCTCACTCCAGATAAATTTCTGATTCTTCCTCAATAACTTAGTCATCAGAGCAGCTATCATAGAAAATCCTTCAACGAATCTCCTATAATAACCTGCCAGACCTAAAAAACTCACTTTTGTCACTATCTTGGGTGTATTCCAATTCACCATTGCTTCAATTTTCTCGGATCAACATGCACCCCATTCTTCGAAACATGTCCAAGGAATACTACCTCATGAAGCTAAAACTCACAGTTGCTAAACATAGAATAAAGTTCCTTCTCCCTCAATGTTTGCAACACTATTATAAGATGTTCCTCATGTTTTGCTTCACTTTTGGAATAAACCAGAATGTCATCGATAAACACTATGACAAACTGATCCAGATACTCCCTAAAGACCCTATTAATAAGATCCATAAAAGCAGCTGGAGCATTGGTCAATCCAAAAGGCATGACTAAAAACTCATAATGTCCATATGGTGTCCTGAAGGCTGTCTTGTTCACATCAGACTCTCTAATTCTGAGCTGATGATAACCTGACCTGAGATCAATCTTAGAAAATACCTTTTTCCCTTCGAACTGGTCAAACAGATCATATATTCAAGGCAGAGGGTACTTATTTTTAATGGTCATCTTGTTGAATCTCCAGTAATCAGAACACATCTTCCATGTTCCATCTTTCTTCTTAATAAACAAAACCGGCGCTCCATAAGGTGACGAACTCGGTCTTATGTACCCCTTCTTTAACAGTTCCTCCAACTATTCCTTAAGTTCCTTCAGCTTAGCTGGAGCCATTCTATAAGGTGGTATAGAAATGGGTGTGATTTTAAGAATCAAGTCGATGGCAAACTCAATCTCCCTTACTGGTGGCAAACCAGGTAAGTCCTCTAGGAACTCATCTGGAAATTCCCTCACAACTGAAAAATCTTCTAACTTTCCTTTATTCACATCAATGTCCACAAAATATGCCAATAAGGCTTCACATTCCTTTCCCATCATCCTGTCAGCTAGCAAAGTTGAAATGATTCTTAGTGATGATGGTTTCTTGTCCTCTCTGAAAATCACCTTTTCACCATTGCCCATATCAAATTCCACCTGCTTGAGTCTACAATCTAACTTTGCATGATACTTCTCCATGGCATCCATTCTAAGTATAACATCTAAACCTTTTAGGTCTAGAGGTAGTAAGTCCCCTACCAGTCTAGCACCATCGATGAAGAGCTTACATTCTATGTACGCTTGACTTATAATCACATTCCTTTCTAAAGGAGTACTAACAATCAAGGGATTATCCAAAAGCAACGAATTCACACCATGTAAGACATGCTTGCAGAAACAAATGAGTGCATGGAGCTAGAATCAATCAAAACATATACTTCAGAATTAAATAACTGAGCCATACCAGTAACAACTTTCGGTGCTAATATAGCTTCCTCTCTGATCATGGCGAACACCCTTGCCTGAACTTGTCCTCTAGGTCTGCCTGGAGGAATAGCCTTCCATGTAGCTCCTCCCACCTCAGCGACTAGTCTGGTTCCCCTTGTTTCTACTCTCCTTGAAGCTTGCAACTGCGACCCCTCTCACCTTGTTACTTAGGGATAGTCCTTGATCATGTGTCCCTTCTCTTTGCATCGAAAACATGCTCCAAGTAACATGAAGCCCTCTCCCCTATGAAGCTTTCCATAATTCTCACATTGGGGGTTCATGTTCCTGCGCCTCTCTACCCTGTTATTGCCCCCTGTAGTTGAGACTTGCACTGAAGCTGCCCTTGGTTGCTTGTTCCTAGTCGAGGCACTACTCTCCATTTCACTATGTGCGTGGAAACTCTTCATACCCCTCCTAAGCATTGGAGCACTCACCCCTTTCTTGGAAAACTGCTCCCGATTCTTCCTCTTTTTGCTCATTTCATTCTTTATATTCTCCAAATTTTTAGCCTAGAGTGCAGCATCTACTAATTGCTGGTAGTCACAAAAATTGTGGATCAAGACT
Source organism: Erythroxylum foetidum (assembly GCA_026546835.1). Classification (NCBI taxonomy): domain Eukaryota; kingdom Viridiplantae; phylum Streptophyta; class Magnoliopsida; order Malpighiales; family Erythroxylaceae; genus Erythroxylum; species Erythroxylum foetidum. The sequence continues at coordinate 30,400,073 of JANZLF010000004.1, forward strand.
TTCTCCTTAATCCCCAAATGGAGACCTCCTTCAAACTTACGACACTTATCCTCCTCATTGGCCACAATGTTGGCCATATATAAGGAAAGTTGGGTGAACTTTAGTTCATACTCACTCACACTCATGCCCCCCTATATGAGATTCAAAAATCCCTAGCCTTCTCTTGTACATAAACTCTGGAGAGGTACTTCTTCCTAAACACTTCTACAAAGTCTTTCCATGACAACATCGGAGGCATAATTTGACTGTGGGGTACTGATTTCTACCAATGAAGAGCATCATCCTGTAGCAAACTCACCGCATAATCTAGTTTCTCCTCATCAGAGCATTTTATTTGAAGTAGGACTCTCTCAGTCCTCTTCAACCATGCTTCCACCTATTCTGGATTTGTAGTATCATTGAAATCTACTACAGGAGCTTGCATCGGCCCTTATGACCAATGACTCATGGCATAAGTGAAAGCCTGAGCAAAGGCCTGAAAGAACTGCGGATTCATGGGGTTTGCTTGAGGCATCAATGGAGGAGGTGGAGGCACTTCCTCTTGCATACTAGGTGTCTCAGGATTTAGAGCATAATGTGTCTCCAGGTCTTACGGGATATAGGATTCATCCGTGCTCCCTTGGCGAGAGTGAGATCGAGTCATAGCTCCTCGAGCTCTCCTTTGAGGCAACATTTTCACTCCTTGAATATAAAACCATTGAAAACTCTTAGTTTATGCAAAACAATTTTTCAAAGTATGCAAAACAGTTCAAATCGTATAAACAATTCCAAATCATGTGAAACAATTTAAAACAATGCAAGTTATTTATTTAAAACAATGCACATTCCTTTCATATCTTAAGTTACCCATTTCATGCCTAAGCTACTCCTAGACCTATTCCTACACCTGGACCTAAACCTAGCGCTCTGCTACGAAACAATGCTGGACCTCGCTTCTAGAGTCCAGCATTAGGAGTCATTGAACTGAAACAATACTTGTCCTCAACTATATTGAACCTGATTCAGGACAATTAGCATAACTTTCTCTATAAATATCAGATTAAGGCGTTCTTTAGACGGTTCGAAAGAAGACTTCAAAATCTACAACATTCATGGAGAGACCTTGAAGATAGATTCTATCATCTATAGGGTCAAAAATGGGACCAGACGATAGGATCAAATGAAACCAAATGGAGGGTTAGACGAATTGAAAAAATTGTCATAACTTTCCTTAGAGATGTCGAATTAAGTGTTCTTTAGATGGTTCGAAAGATAATTTCAAGATCTACAACATTCATGAAGACCTTGAAGGCTAATTCGATCATCTACATGGTCAAAAATGGGACCAGAAGATAGACATAGATGAAACCAGATGAAGGGTTAGACGAATTGGAAAAATTATCATAACATTCCCTAGAGATGTTGGATTAAGGTATTTTTTAGATGGTTAGAAAGAGAATTTCAAGATATACAACTTTCATTAAAACCTTGAAAACAAATTCTATCATCTATAAGGTCAAAAATGGGACAAGATTATAGTATCAGATGAAACCAGACTGATGGTCAGACAAATTGAGAAAATTGTCATAACTTTCCCTAGAGATGTTGCATTAAGGTGTTCTTTAGATGGTTCAAAAGAGAACTTCAAGATATAAAACTTTCATGAAAATCTTGAGGATAAATTCGATCATCTACAGGGTCAAATGGGACTAGATGATAGGATCAAATGAAACCAAATGAAGGGTCAGACGAATTGTAAAAATGGTCATAACTTTCCCTAGAGATGTTAGATTAAGGTGTTCTTTGGACTGTTAGAAATATAATTTCAAGATATACAACTTTCGTTAAGACCTTGAAGACAAATTTGATTATCTATAGGATCAAAAATGAGATAAGACGATAGGATCAGATGAAACCAAATCAAGGGTCAGACGAATTGGGAAAACTGTCATAACTTTCCCTAAAGATGTTAGATTAATGTGTTCTTTGGATGTTCGAAAGAGAATTTCAAGATCTACAACTTTTATAAAGTCCTTGAAAACAAATTTGATCATATATAGGGTCAAAAATGGAACCAGACGATAGGATCAGATGAACCCAGATGAAGGGTTAAAAGAATTGAAAAATGGTCATAACTTTTCCTATAGAACTCGGATTAAGGTGTTCTTTGCATGGTTTGAAAGAGAACTTCAAGATCTACAATTTCATGAAGACAACTTTGCCTAATTCAATCTAGATTAATCCAGTTTTTCCTCCAAAATCAGAACACGAATTTTACTCGTATGGAAGACTTGAAAATGAAAATCAACAATTTGCAAATATCATCTATAAAACACAATCATACATCATTAGCATCAAAAGATAAGTGTTTTACAAGGCTTTAATAGGCATTTCAAGCCAAAATATAACAATATTTCAAAATCCTAAAATACAAAAGAATACATGAGCAATAATTTACTCAAAATTATTCAAAATGCGACTAAAGCCTTAGTTTACAAAATTAAATTAAAATACAAAAGTATGCAAAGTCGGAGTGATGCCTTGACCCTTGGTTACTCGTTCTCATGCTTTTCACTTGAAGATGGGGCGGAAATGGAGGGGTGAGCTTAAAGCTCGTGGGTAACAATTTTATAATCGGTAGTAAGCAAAAACTATTTTAAAACTCACATTGAATCAAGATACATATATCTTCCAAATCTCAATTTATCAACAATTCATAAATAACTTAATTCATACATAATCAAACTTGCCAACACATTTGAATAAATAAGCACATCGAAATGATTTTGATGGATCCAAAACAGAATGTACTACATAATTTTCATAAGGGTCTTGTGTAGTCGTGAACTTAGGGGAGTCCATAAAGGAACTCCATGCCACTAGCGAACAAGTGGGAGAAGCCTTTGGTCAAAGTGTACTTGACATACTTAGGAGACCACCACAAACCCACATAATCATGCATTTTACATCTTGAAAACTTGTTGCCCAAAATGGCACTTTTCAAAACATGATTTCATAAACTTGATATCCTTTCTAAATCATTTCCATTTTTCATCCGTAGTTCATCTACAAAATTCATACACACAATATGCGGCACTTTCTCAAAGCATTTAAAGAACAATAAATGCACATTTAAAAATAGTTGAAAACATTTATTTCCTTTTTCTTGAAAGAAACATTAATGACTTATTATTCAATTATAAAAATGTAACCCACCTTGAATCCCTTGACTATAACTTGTTCAAATGTGCCTCTCCTCTTGATCCTCTTGTCTTTCTTGGTTCTCTTTTCATAGACAAAAATCTCAAGTTCAAATGGGTTGCAAAATTGAAGATCCACAAAGTACATTTACTAAAATTGATCCTAGAGTACCTAAACCGATGCATTTCCTAAGCTTCATGAACCAAAACCCTTCCAAAATCGAAAGCATTAAAATGTTCTTACCTTAAACCTTCACCAAATGAAGAGCTGCTTGATTCAAAGGAAAGCTCTTATCTTTTTCTATCTTTTCCCCTTCTTGCATAACCTCAAAATCTCTCTATAAGGCTTAGAAAAGATGAAACCCTAGCTTAACTCTCTTCTTTCCTTTCAACCATCGAAATCTCTCTTCTCTCTCTCTTTGATTTGTTATTTCACTTCCTTCTTTTCCATTTTCATTTTTCTCTCTCTTTGGGAAGAAAACAACACTTCTTTCTTCCTATTTTACCTTTAATGATTGATAAAAGTCCACCTTGCCCTTCCTTTAATGCCTTACGATTTTTAAACTTAAGTAAGCTACCTAAAATACCCTTTTTATGCATTCCTACTACTTTTAGTTTAACCAACCCATGTAATAAATCTACAATTTTCTTAAGACGTATGTACTCTTAACGGGTCAGAGGATCTATATGCTTACGAATTACATAAGTAACTGCAGGAGACTTTAACCTTTATATGCAGCTTCTACATCGAACTTCTCCATCATAAGCTCGATATAGATCCAATCTACACTAACATTATAAGAAACATAGAGTTTAGCGAAGGAATTTACCGACGAAATTTGTACATATTTCGTCGATAAGCTTATTTAGCGACATAATTTATTCACAGAAAAAGGCGTCGGATATACAGCCATTAGTAAATTTAACGACGGAAATTTCCGGTTGGTAAATTTACCGACAGAATTTTCGACGGTAAATTTACCGACGGTTATTTTGTTCAGTCAGTAAATTTTTCTGTCAGAAAATTACCAACGAAATTTGTAATTCTGTTGGTAATTAGCGATGGAATTTTTTCCATCAGTAAAATCCAATATATTTACCAACGGAATTTTTTTTCGTCGGTAAATTTGCTGAAAAACTATTTTTTAAAATTTATCTGCAAAGTGTTTAGTTTCTCTGGAAGCCACCATGGAGAGAACTTCATTATTTCAAGTAAAAGAATTAAAATATTAA
>JANZLF010000004.1:30450768-30467174 GCA_026546835.1 Erythroxylum foetidum
TCAGTTCAAATCCACATCAAAACCACCGCAACCCACAAAACCCATGCTTTACCTTCGGATTGTCCAGAGGAGAGAGGAAGCAGCACGGAGAAGACGGAAGGAGAAGATCGCCACATCGCCGGAGAAGACGGAAGGAGAAGGTCGGACGTCCACTGTCGCTCAACGTCGTCGGAGGAGATGAGAGAAAGAGAAGAGGAGAGTCGGGGAAGGAGAGAAGAAAGACGGCTGCGCAAGGGATATAATTTTATTTTAGCGACGGAATTCTCCGTCGATATAATTAAAAAAAACCGTCGCAGGATTAAACCTCCTAACCTAATTTCCCGACACCGTTTTGAAATATATCGTCGGCTTATTTTCGTCGGTGAAATTTATCTAGCCGACAAATTTTGCCTACCGAATTTTAATTCCGTCCCTATTTACAGACGGTAACGTATTCATCGGCATATTTTCGTCGCTATAACTCCCTGCCAAATTTTTCCTCCACCATTGGCAACTGATTTCTGTACCGTCGCAACTTTTCTTCTTTCACTGACGGATTTGTGAGTACCGTCGCAAATCACATACGATATACTTTCCGTCGTTATATTTCCATCGCTATTTATAATCTTATATCTAATTATAATTTTTTTAAAGAAAAGAACACAACCGTCACTACAACGAAGCTGAATTTTAACTACTTTTTTGTGACGATTTGAAATTGTCGCTAAAATTTAATGTTTTGATATTTTGTCACTAAATAACGAAGATTTGGCGACACTTTGACAATTTTGTTGCAAAATGTTGAACATTTGGCGACAATTAGTGTAATCGTTGTTAAACAGATTAGGAGAAAAAACTAGGAGGGAACAAAAAAAAATGGCACAATAGGAAATCGTAAAACAAAAAAAAAACTCATCTTTCAGCCCTAAAAGCAATGTATTATCTCTCAGTATCCCAGACTTAGCCTTCGAGTCATGGCTCTTAGACTTCAGCTACTATGACATCAGAAATAGAAGGTATTACTTTTTGAAGGTTTATTATTCACATCTCTTCCTTTTTCCCTTTTTCTTTTCTAGACATTGTGTTAAGTTTTGCTTTTGCCCTTAAACTTTGCACTCTTACTTCATTACCCTATCAATTATAGGTTACAGCAGGATGAAATGTTCAAAGTCTATGTTGTTAACTTGAATACATGAATTTTCTTCTACTTCTATACCTATCTTAAAGTCTAGGATTGATAATAATTGTATACTATTATTCATCAAATTTCTATGTCAATGGGCATGGGTAATGTTAAAGATGGGGTTTGAATTTGACTTTTCTGGAGATTAATCGTATGACTAAGGACACAAGTGACTAGTATGTACAAATTCTCTTATTCTTATATTTACTCTTTTTTCTTTTTTCCCTTGTTTGGTACTTAGGCGTGATTAGTTCAACTAGAGTTGTTAACTAGAGTGTGTGAATCTGTTTCAAGTTGGGAGTTGTAGAAGGAAAAACTTAAATTAGAATCAATTTTGGCAACAGGTACATTATCAAAGAAGCATTGTGGAAATCTTTTCACCTGTTGATAATCCTTTAGGGATATGTCTGCGGTATTTGTATGTATATACTACTAAGGGAGACTAAGCAGATCCTTCCCCATTTATAATCTAACCAAAGTACAATATGTAGTTCCATAATTACAATAAATGAATGATTAACCATATTATTTGTGAATTAAACTTCTTACAAGGTGATTTTGTGTGAATCATCTAAATTTTTTTTCATTAATGTCATAAAATTTGCCTCTTCTTCTATCTGCTCAGGGTCCTGTCAATCTTTTCATCCAACTATTTTATGCAGAGATTTATTGAAGATACAAGAATTTGAATGTAGGGCTAATGCTTAAGCTAAGGTCCAGAGGAATGCATTGGATGACCATAATCTAGAGTTAAAAGTTTGAGTTGCTAATGAAGCTAAAGCTACTTGCCAAGATAGGCTGCCTATTGCTAAAGCTGAAATAGCTTAATTAAGGACCAAACTGGAAACTTCTAAATGGTTAGTTTTATTGTTCAAGTGTCTTTGCAAAATCTATAAATAATTGAACTTATAATAAGAGTAGTTTGCATTTCTTTGTCAGAATTATAGCAACAATATCAAGATATTTCCTTGTTTCTTTGAATTCTTTTCCTAAAAGAATTCAAAGAAACAAGGTTTTGATTCTTGGGTTTGCATGAATGCTTTTTTATCACCTTGATAATCTATTTATCTAGTATTGGTTCTTACTAATTTAGGCATACTAAAAATACCAATTTGTGTATGAACTGGTTACTTTTTAATTATCAATACCTGTAATTTATTCTCCTAAATGGCAGTATTATAAGGTAAATGTCATTATCTATTAGCTTAATCCTATTTTAGCTGAGACGTTTATCTATGACATGCAGCTCTAGCTAGAATGCAAGTTTTTTTTTAATCAATTATAATGTGTAGCCATCCCATAGAAGTTATCTATTGGTTGTTTTGGTCATATTTTAATCAATGGTAGAACAAAATCTTAGATTTAGTTTTATTTAGTCGTGCTTGCATAATGCAAAAAATGAAAGAGTGGATATAAATGGACACTTCCAGTTTGTTTATGTTATTATGATCATGTTTTGTAAAATTTAAAAAGTGTCTTGTTTATGCAGATATATGAGCAAAATCACTTTGCAGGTATATGCTCTATACAATTGGTGGAGATCAAATCTTTGAAAGTTTTGGTCACTTATCTTTCTTATATGATGTCTGAGGTATGAAGTTACAAACCTACATAGTCATCCCAATTATATTATAATTTTTTTTGTAATCTCAACATTTATAATTTTTAAATTGGTCTTTGTATTTATTGTTTTTAAGAATTGTTAAGGTTGTAATTAAAATTTTGTATACAAAGAATATTTATATTGGTATAATTTAATAATATTTTACTTTTTATATAAAATATTTCAAACTATCAATTATTTTTATATAATAAATTAACAATAAAACAGATCTAAATATTATATGCAATAATATGGATTAAAAATGTCACAAATAATTGTAATCAACATAGGATAACATTTTGTTAAAATATATATTAAAAATTTGACTACATTTTATAAAACGTAGCTAAAAATATTTGACTATATTTTCAAAAATATAGGTAAAACTTTTTGATTAATTTTTTCAGAAATGTATCTAAAATACCTTTGGCTACTTTTCTAGAAATGTAGCTAATAAAAATATTTAAGTGCGTTTTTAGAAACATAGCTAAAAACTTTTGACTATATTTTATAAAATGTAGATAATAATTTTTCTCTACGAAAATCAAGAATAGTCCAAATTTATTAGTGATGATTTCTTCAAAACATCGCTAATATTTTTTTAATATGAAATTAAAGCATAGAAAAAACTATTAGAGACAATTAACAAAAATGTCTCCTATAATTTTCAACTACGAGGCTTTGCGATGTTTTGTGCGTGCGGACAAGGCAATCCTACACATGCATGTCCCTCTCGTGTCCCTAGTGTCGCAAACATGATATCCACTTTATGTAAAGTAAGCCTAATCTATCACCCAGAATGTTGACAAACTTTGTGTTACAAATAGTTATAAACTAATATACTAATCTGCGTTTCGTATCTGAGGAAAGTTAGTGAGACCCCAACTCACACCAACTTCTAAAAGTTAATAAATTCTAGCTGTCTCAAGTCCCTTGAAGTGGAAATTTGGCATAATTTGAGGAGAGCTCAACCACAGTATGTTAGTTGCAGGGAGGGCATAATAAATAAGAGCTTATGGTCATAATAGAGCATAATCATGCCCCTACATGATTTTAAGCAAGGGTTTTCGTGAAAGAGAGGAAATTGGGGGGAAGGGGAAAGGCGCAAGGGTGATGTTGCCATTGCAGCCATTTAAATAAAAATACAAAAAAGTGATTAAATTTGTGAGAGAAATGCATTTCAATTTTAAAAAGTTGCAGGGTCTAAATGTGATAAAAGAATTATAATTGATTTTAATAAATTAAAAAATGAATTTGATTAGAAATTAAAAAAACGTTTTATGAATTAATTTTCCAAATAATACAGATTGGAGTAATTGACATGGTCTAATCCAAAAACACCACTCTGTCAACCATGATGTCTCACGTTATGGCACTCATAACCCATGAGGCTGAGGCTGGCCCAATTATCACTCAACCTCTCCTGCCCATTACATCGATGGAAATCTCGCCCTCTAAACATGACATTATCATGCTCACAATTATGATCATAATAACGTAAAAACAAACGGCATCAAATATTCAAAGAGTAATGCTGTATGGGCAGTTTAGTCACTCAGCTGCCTGCCGACCTTTAGCCCATTGGTTCCAATCGAAAATATGAAATTCGTGCACTCCTCATTTCAATGATATCCTATTCGATCAAAAGACATGCAGTTCACAACAATCTCGTATTTTTGAACCATTACGAATGGCAATTCCAATTTAATCATCAAACGTGTATTCGTATTTTTGAACCATTAAGAATGGCCATTTCAATATAATCCCTAAAAGTGTATGTCGGGTACAACATTTAATTGCCGTATACACATACAAAACCAAATATTCATCCACCCTACAAGTAGACGCATGATTTTATAGACTATGAAGGGGGACTGTAGATAAATTATCATTGTCAAGAATGACAAACACAAGTGAAACAAGGAAATTACAAGCATTCACCTCCCCCTTAGCGGGTTACTGAATACTTGATTTATATTCTTTCAATTGCTTCATCGGACCGAAGTGTGAGGGGCCCTTTTGATTGGGGTTCATCCTTATACTCCAAGGAAATCACAAGAAAGTCACATTTGGCTGTGCCATTTAACAGTGCAAAATTACGGCCAAACAATAATTACTAGCAACAGTTGCCTAACCAAGAAATAATATTGGAAAGCAGAGTGGATAGGATAGGAGTCCTAATTTAGAAGAAATTTGATGATGGTGGCGAAGGGAAGAGGAGGGGTGATGATGGTTCGAACCATCAAAACCATCATTGCGAATCCTAGAACGGCCTAGCCCGCCATCATTTTACAAGAAAATCCCGTTACTGTCCTCTTTGTGCCAAATTCACAGCCTAAATGCCCACCACACCGAGCACACAGCCATCATCATTCACATGACCTCATATCCTTGGCCTCCTCATCATCATACAGACACCAAAATACATTAAATTTCTTGCCCTTAACCGGCCTCCTTCCATGCTTACACATGCATGATTGTTGTGTCAGGAGAGAGAGTGGCACGTTCCCTCTCACAACCCATAGTCACAGCCTTGTCTTTCTTTCTAATCTTCCAACTTCCAAGTTTCTTGCTCTAGCCCCTCTATATATTAACAATCTCTATGCTCACTATTACCCTCGCTTCATTCATCCAAGTTTGCTTTGATACTGCAACCGCTTCTTGTTACAAACCAAATAGATCGCTAGCTTTCTCGACCACAGCCTTCTATCCGGTATCCAGCCACCACCTTGAAAAGGTGATACTTTTTTAAAAGATATCGAGAGGAAGAGAGGTCCCACTCTGCCTCTCTCTCTGTTTGTTATGTTCTCTTCATTTTCTTCTAGCTTTATATCACTAAGGTGGACATGGTCATGCACAAGGGTGACCTTCCAGTTCGTTTGTGAGTTTTAGCTGTTTATTGTTTGCTCTGCATCAAACAAGATAGATAAGAGTACGAGGGTACGCCCAGAATGTTGGATTTCTTTACCTTATCTATGTCACCTCAATTTAAAGAGGCACTGCCAGTTTCTCGATGTTTCTTCTTGTAACTTTTGACATGTGTTATCTCTCAAGTTTCTACAATTCTTTTATTCCAGCTTTCCTTTTCCTTCTTACAAGAGGGAGCATGCATTCTTTTACACTAAAATACAAGACAAGAACGAAGTGCATTGCACTTGCACAGATGTGGCTCTTTTAGCATAGGCATATAGAAGTTCATTCTGTGGTCAGTCTTGCCAAAAACTTCACTCTTTTCTCTCATCCGTGGAAGATCGAAAGAGACCGATTTGATGAGCACAGGCTTGGACATAACGATTCCATTTAAATATCCTTCATTTTTCTCCGGACAATTGCCTTACATTTCTTTGGGTGATCCAAGCATACCAATCTCCCCTGTTTTGGCTTATTTCGTTGACATTAGAATCATACCTTTCTAACCAAAAGGCACAGCCACTAACTAGTTAAGGAATACGAGTCTTAGACATACTTATTTGTCTCTGTGTCATCTGACATTCTTACGGTCGTCGTTTGTTTCTATTAGCTACTTTCTGTTGGTTTTGCTCTTCGTTCTATCAAAATTCTCCAGTAGTTCTTATGTTAATTTAACATGGACTTGTTCACTAACATTTGCTGCGCCTTGACCCATTCTTTGTGTTTTCCTTTTCCCTTTCCTTTTCCCTTTGTAAGGAGGCTTGATACGTCACACTTCAGCATCTTTCATCTCCTTTCTGCATTTAATTAGATTTTCTCCACTATTCCAGGTTTTATCTCGATCTGACATGCTTCGATTATTTCTTGGTACACGATGCCATGTTATTGAAGGACATAATTATAGAATATCGTCTCTATGGAACATAAATTTTGGCTAAGATTCCATCTGATTATAATCTCCTCTTCCGTTTCTGTTTTTCAAGGGTATTTCTGGATATATTATCAGCAACCATGGACAGACTGAACTCAAAACTATACATGCAGAACTGCTACATAATGAAAGAGAACGAAAGGTTAAGGAAGAAAGCAGAGCTACTCAACCAAGAGAATCAAGCACTACTTTCTGAGCTGAAACAGAAACTCTCCAAGGCCAACTCCAGTGTTAATGATCCTAACAGTAGTATCCCTGACCTCAATCTCAGCTCCAATTCCAACACAAATTCTACCAATTCCAGATCTAACTGATCCTGCTCAAGAATCCTTATGACCCAACTGAGATTTCTTCTTTTGTGAAAAACCACAGTAGCAGTATTAGAGCTGATCCAGTTTCAGTTCTACAGCACAGCTGTAGTATCTTTCCAGCAGAGTTACTTTTATTTCTAATTACATGTTTATCATGTATTTCTTTTGGGGGTTTAAGATATAGATTTCTGAACTACAAGGATGTATCAGGATATCTGCTAGAAGGGAATATTATTTTGGTTGGCATGGTCTCAGCTTTGCTAAAAATCTATGTCTTTAATCCCCTTAATAAACACATACACACACATGAACATATGGGCTAGTTTGCTTCAGTATTATCCTAAAGAAACGATTATGACTTACCTATTCAAAAAAAGAAAGAGAAAGACTAATGAATTCCAGCTAACTATAATCTTCGCCTAAATCTCCACGGGTTTCTAACTCGAACCTAAACCCGTGTCAATTCAGTTTCATACCTAAGGTTGAAGTGGATAAACTCAACATAACAAGGAGGAGGCAAAACTAGTGAAACAAAAGATGATTGATGAAGGATGTATCGGCAATACTTCGAATGATAACGATGGGTGGTCTCACTCAGGGAAAATGCGATGGGAATTTCCTTGTTTTTCAATCAAGATAGCACAACGAAAGATTGAATCCCGACCCCAACAATTAAGACGTCTACCCATTGTCAAGAGGCTGCACTCCTTATTGTGCCACCTGGCACTGCTCCGAGGCGATGAAAAGCTGACGACTTCTAGTTTGTCTTTTCTAAAGGAATAAATATACGAAAAAGAAAACAGTTGAATACATAGGAAAGCAACTTTTCATATAGATTCTATCTGATGGGAGTATCTAATCAGGGCTAAAGTCACCAGAGATTGAGACTGAGGAAGTTAACGAATGTTTATTAAGTTTGGAAAGTGGCAAACCACACAATATCAACTCATGGGGCCTGACATAATCTCAAGGGCATATGGTGGTTGACTGTCAGAAACAACTGCATCAGATAACATAAAGAATGTCTTATCGATCTAATATATTTATAAGAAACTATTCTATTGACCCTGCAATTGTCAGACACTAGGTCTACTAAACACAGTCAAGAAGTCATAAACTCAGCAAGTCTGGTGAGTGAAATGAAGTCTAAAGAATGATGGACTAAATCTTCTTCGAAGACAAAGGATCATCTGACGAAAGGGCTCCATCTTCAAACAACCACATCAACATAAGAGGACAGGGAAAAAGAAAAAGCGTAGGCGCAAACCACACATATTCCTCATAGGAATGATGAGTTTACCTATACAGCATCACAGCTGCGACTAAGATATATTTACTAACTACAGAAACAAGGAACCCTTTTCGCTGAAAAAGTTTCCATTGCATTGTCCAAATTCTGGATCAGGATTGAAATGTGATAGTGTTTTCCTCTTAATCATGATAATTCCTCTACAAACAAAATTTGTACGACAAAAGTTAAGCAGATATGGTCATCGACTATAGGAATAGAGTAGCATCCAACTCTGCCAGTTAAGAGATATGGGCATGTTGAGGAGAAGAAAATGTGACATAGTCTACTGTCCTCGGAGTCGACAGCGACTCATACTTAATAGCATATGGTCCAACTACAATAATAAGCAACATAAACAAATTCACATGGCATCCTAAAATTGGTCCTAATAAACAAATTCACATGGCGTCCTAAAAGTGGTCCTATTGTGGTTGTGTTTACAACCAAGAAGAAAAACCAAATCCATGAGGACCATGACACATACCTACTAACTTAACTATCCAATTCCTCAGGCCATCCATTTTGTGGGGAGCCAGTCTATCACAAACTCATACTGATCAGACCAATATTCTCCTAACTCAACATCTGCGCTTATTCTGTAGCCTACACCGACACTAAAAAAAGCAACAAATCAACAAATGGGATGTCCCGGCAACAGATATTCACAATTCAGTTATTTAATGTTTTCCATAGTCGTTGTCGAAAAAAGGAAATGCAGTTATTTTCGATGTACAACTGGAAACGAAAGATCAATATTAGGTCAAACGTGTTTTTGATACAAATTAGATAGAGAACAATGGTTACTTTACCTTCCATGGCTCATCTCATCTCATTCGTGAAAGATCAAAAAGTAATAGTTGGTCTTCTTACCCAGGAAAACTGAAATTCTCTCTTTTCGTAGTCTTAATCTTTCACTTCCGTTTTGGTTTCTCGCTGATCAAACAAAACAGGAAATTCTGCGTTTTTTTGAGAAAAAAAAGGACCAGAACAGGGAATTTTAAGTTTAAAAACTCGCGCCATTCTATGCAGCGCACCGTTTTGTGTCAAATAAGGAACTACAATTAATAAAACAGTTTAAGACGCCGTTGCCGGGGATCGAACCCGGGTCACCCGCGTGACAGGCGGGAATACTCACCACTATACTACAACGACCTCGATGTTAACCTAGGAACAGTCACTAAAACTTAGCAAAAATAATGGAAATTGTAATTTTTCGTTTCAATTTATATTTGTTTTAAAAAAATTAATTGATAATATCAAATATATTAAATAATTATAACTTCTTGTAAAAAATGGGAATAAATTAATTTTATTATATTCCCTTATATAATATTCAATAATAAATATTAATAATAAATCAATCATTAAAATTTTAAAATTTTAAAATTTTTACAATTTCATTTTAAATTAATATTATTTATTAAATATTTTATTTTTAAATCAATTTTATTATAAAAAAATTAATGTTTAATTTACAAAATTTTATTTTGTAAAATAATTATTTTATAATATTGAATTATAAATATTTAGATCTAAAATATGTTTGTTAAATAATTTTCAAATTTGAAATATTTTAAAATTTTAAGATTATTTTATTATAAAATAAACTAAGCAAAATTAAATTATTAAATTATATTTATTAGCTTTCTTTCTTTCTTATCATTGGCTTATATTAAACAATATTTATTTGGTTAATAGTAAAGATATAAAAACGAAAACAAAACTAAACTCACTTTTTATAATTTAGTTATGAAAATAAGAGAAAACGATTGTAAAATGAAATCAAGGTCAACTTATTAGACTGCTTTCGTTTCCATTTGCCTGCACAAACGAAATGGGACGGCTGCTTAGACTTACCTCAGCAAAGCGCGTGCGCTTACTTTAAGGTGCCGTCTTTTTAGAAACGATCATTAAAGAAAGAAAGATGTAATCCCAACTATCTCAATAGCTTTTAAATTCATCCCTATAAAGCAATTCGATTGGGGTTTTATCTATTCATTTGAATTAGCCTTATCATTATTTATCTAACATTAAAATAGATGTTATTCATTATGTATCTTTAAGATTTTTAAACGTGTCATACAATGAAGATATGAAAATCATAATATGTAATATGACGTTACCATACCCCAATAAAATATATTGGAACAAATGAATAAACCAATTACATCCTTAACATGCTGCAGGAAGGGAAATTAAACTGAACGAAACACGCTAAATATGCAAAGTGCACAAATGAAAAAAGCTCAATTTTAACAAAACTAACTAAGCCCAGAAAATAAAAATAAAAATAGAGGAGAGAACAACAAAATAGTAATAAGAAATCCAACAAAAAGTTGTCTTCTTCTTTTTCATTTGTTTTCTAATTAATAAGGATTTAAATACGTCATCTTTTTCTTGCATGTGAAACTTTCTCATATGTTACTTCAATTTGTTTATTTTATAGTAAATTAGTGGGGAAATTGTAGAACTTAACAACTCAAAAATTCTTAGAAAAGTATAAACTTCACATGGGTAAAGCCCTTTTGGCAACAATTCTATGCATTTTATTTGTGAGTTTTAATCATTCTAAACTAGTTTATAGTTAGAGAGTATATTGTAATTGTTTGGAATAATAATTTTAAAGTCACGAGAAAAACAAAAAAGGAGAAAAGTGATTGAAAATGAAAAAAGGATGAGGTAGGAGAAGAGAAGAGGGTTATGAAGAAAACAATTTAGGAAATTTAAGATATATTAAGAGGAAAAATAGGAAACGTAAAAATTTAAGGGTAAAATTAGAAATTAGTTCCTAGAAGGGTATTTTTGTAATAATAAAAAATGAGGTTACAATAAAACTTTTATTGGTTAAGAGTATTTTAGTAATTATGATATGTAGATAAAGTAACGACATTTTAGTAATTAAGAAGAAAGTAGAAAAAGGAATAATGTTGAAAATTAAGTATAATTAGTTGAAATTTTTTCTTAAATAAGTCAAAGAGAATTTTGTAATGCAAGGACGGATTAAAGAGTATATTAGATTTATCAATTAGTTAAGTTTAAAATTTAAGTAAGGATAACCTTAGACATACTCTTAGAATAGTGTATGGATTATAATATTTTGAATTTTGTTATTAAAAAATTATTTTATATTGAATCATATTTTGACTTAGTCATTTATTAAATCAATGATTAATAATTACATATATGGATTTCTAAAATATATGAATTGTGTTTATTTATCACCTAAATAATTAATAAAGTACAAAATATTTTGCATTTATATTTTGTTACATATTATGGGGTGTATCGCTTGATAATTTAAATTTTCAAATGTTTTCAAGTATAATTTAGAATATTAGGGTAAATAAATCAGTTCATCAAATTAAATAGAGAATGACTTATAATAAGATTAGAGCAAGTTATGTAAATTGTGAATTTATGGCTTGTCTAGGATAGGCTATACTCGATGGTCATAGATTAACAGGTTGTTTAAAAATAAGCGAGCAATGACTAAGTACATATTTGTAGAGTAGGTGCTGGGACATCTTGAGTCTCAAGGATGTCTTATGCTGATGATTAGGCGCCAGAGTAGTATCAAGATATCCTGAGTCTTGAGGATATCCTATAACGATAGCTAAGTGTTGGAGTGTTACCAAGGTACCAAATTAAATTAAGGTACCCTGTCCTAATATTTATACAGCTAATTATGTTTCCACTTAGTGAGTGATTATGAGGAGTAGATATGAGCTAGCAAACCATTGAATATAAGCCTACTATATTAAGCAAGGGCCAGACAATTCAGTTAATAACGAGCTAAAACATAAATTATAGTTATAAAATAATATTAGTATTGATCATTACTGATGATAAAATTTTGGATGTGGTTAAGTTTTTAATAAGCTGAGTATTGTTGTGTATTTTAGTATTATAAATATGCTTTAATCGTTTAATAATTTCTATCTATATTGAATTATTTGATTTTAAGGGTACAATTAGTTACCTTTACTAAGTAAGCAACTCACCTTTTTTGCTATAATTTTTTTAGGAGAAAGAAATATTGTTGGTAACCCCAATGTACGTGAATGAGAGAGTGGAGTTATGTAGGGCTAGTAGATTAAATTTAGTAAAATTGATTTATTATATATATTTTGAATGTAACAATTCCAATAGTTGTGCTTGAACAACTAATTTTTGTGGCTGATGAACATCATTTTTGGAACTAATGAGGATTTTGGTAATTAATGATATAATTGGGCGGAAATTAGGACAAATTGTGGTTTAGGAATTATTAAAGCATCATATTTAGGTAGTATTAAAGCGATTTTACCTGTATAGAGATAAGTTAAATTTAGGAATTATTAAAGCGTCATATTTAGGTAGTATTAGAGCGAGTTTACCTTTATAGAGATAAGTTACGTGAAAAAAGAAAACTAATGATATATTATTGTCTTATCTAAGATGGTTTTAGGAGATGATACTACTAACCCAGGGTCGACTGGGGAATTGGGTAATTTGATCAGCACTTTAGATGTGCTTAATCAAGTGGATGCTAGAGCAAATTGAGTAGGAGGAGAAACGTCAGTGTCACCTTAGATGATGCAGTTCTTTCAAATGATGCAATAGATTGTTACTACGACTCCAACCAGAGGTGATTCTGGAGTGGACCGTAACTATGAGCAGATCCGTAAGATGGGTATAGTGGAGTTTCGAGGTACTACTGATCTTAAGGAGGCTGAGGCATGATAGGAGTAGAAAAAGTTAGTTTTAGATCATCTGGAGTGTACCTTAGAAAGAAGGTTGAAGAATATTGTTTCACTATTTTAGGGCAACGCTCTAACTTAGTGGAAGTTAGTGAAGAGATCTTATGAGGCATGAGAGGTGACTTGACAGGAGTTCCAAAGCAAGTTTAGATACAAATACACTCCGCAGATATATTGAAATCAAAAGAAGAAGAAGTTTATAAGTTTGGATCAAGTAGAGGAGATATTGGTGGCATAGCATGAAGCTCACTCTGGGGCTTTGTCTAAGCATGCATTGGAAGCTGTGGAAAATCCAAGGACAGATGTTACGAATTTGATCAGGGTCTAAGGATGGAGGCTTGTTTGGGTCTGTTACTTCTAATTTCAAAAAGTTATTGAAGACCACACTTAGAGTAAAGGATATGATAGAACACAGAAAAAGGAAAGGAGACTAAAAATGTGACCAGAGAGTCCTTATGGAAAAGGAGTTGACTTGTTAAGAGGGGAGCAAGTCATTCAGGGTTTACTACTATTGGGAGATGTAGAAGAGTTAATGCTACATTAAGTCAAGTGGTAATTTCTACAATTTTGGTGGAGATTGAGGAGTTGGCAAGGATTTAGGATAGTATATCACTATTATTACACCATTGATTAGATCAGACAAAGGGATTAGTTAGAGGATCAGAGGACCTTTTAATAGAGGAGTTGGAGGGTTACAAAGTTATATTACTTGTGGGAAAGTTCACAAAAGACCATGTTGGGGAGTCACTAGGATCAGTTAGGCAAGTTGTATTTGTGGAAAAGGGGGCATTCATAGAGGAGTTGATTGACACTAGGGAGGATTTCGAAAGTGAGGGTATAGGAGACCATAAATGGTCAGAGTGGTGTCATTGTTTTAGGTAGAGGTTCAAGTATAATTGGTAGTAGAGGTGGTCGTTGAGGAGTTGCATGTGGACCAGCAATGCGTATAGTACCTAGTAAAACATCCGTAGCTAAGGACAAACTTAAGTAAGAATACACCATATGAAGAGGGAGGAGGCACCCAAAGCTAACGATGTCATTTTTAGTATGATTTCATTATTTGATATTAAGGCTTATATGTAACGATGTTATTTTTAGTACGATTTCATTATTTGATATTAAGGCTTATATGTTAGTAAACCTACGATCTATACATTCTTACATTTTTTTAGAGTTTGCCTATAGAGTTTTAAGGGAGGTTAGTCTATTAGGATATGACCTAAGAGTGTTATTGCCAATAGAAGACTATACGGTTGTAAATAGTGTAAGGAAAGGTATGCCAGTGAGAATTGAAAGGATGTTTGTGTGTGAGGAAGAGGTTGGATAGGATGCGTGAAAGTCAGAGACAGATGATGCATACGTTAGAGGCTGCAAAGAGTTGCTGGTACGACGATAAAGGATATGGAGGGCTATGGCGTTGTCAGGATGGCTGTATACGTGTGTGTGAGAGAGTAGCGTGTGAGGTTGCTTTGATGAAGAGGGTTGGTGGGAGACTACTGCGTGAGTGGAAATAGATGGTGTAACATCCCATTCTTGTGGGAAGATTAAAGTGGTAATTGGGAGTGATTAATGAGAGTTAGAAATGCATTTCCTTGTTCTTGCATACTATGTCATGTACATGCATATGAATGGTGAAGTTGTGACATATGAAAATGATTATACATGCATTCATGAATAATTCTGGGTATAATTTGATTGTGTTGTGATTTTTAGGTGTTTTGAGAATTTTGAATTTAGCTATATTGAAAATTCTATTGGTTAGTAAGAATATTGTATTTGTGAATTTTGGTGAAATTAGGCATAAAGTTTGTAAAATTTTATAGAAAATAGGAAAAAGACATCAAATGAAGATTTGGAGATAGTTGGACTGTAAAGATGAGAGTTTAGGGGAGTTAGTTTCAAAAGAAACTAAGTTAGAGCTTAGATGTGAGGAAAGTGACAAATGTCACTTAGGCTTGGTACTTTTGCTAGAAGTAGGCTACTGTTATCTGAAAATTGAAAGGTTAAGTTATATGTCTAAGTTCATTCTTCATTGGGATCATCTTCAAGTTTTCTTTCCATACACAGAGTCTTCCATCGAACCCCTTCTAAGAGATTCTTCTGCTTTTCCTTCCTACTCCAAACCCATTTTGCTATTTGTGTCTTCTATCCTAAGAAAAACCAGAAGTTGGTCATTGTCCTCAGTGAAGTACGTAAATTGCATGGAGTTTAGGACTTGAAGATTTTGAAGTTTTCAAAAGGTAAGTAGTGAATAAATCCTTTAGAATTGGAGATTTATGAAAGAAAGTTGATGAATTACTATCATCTGCATGGAAATGGCATTTAAGTGTATATTAATAAATACTATGTGGTTGGGAGGAAAAATTTGGATATAGTGTTAATTTTAGTTTTTGAAATATTATTGGTGATTAGGTGATGAAAAAGTGATGTTAGAGTTGAGATAGCAAAAATTTGATCTGAAATTTCAGTAAAACTTCTGTACCAATCTAGATAGATTCGTCAAAATGGCTTTTATGAAAGTTATGAATCTTCCTTTTATCTTTCCAACAATATATAGTATGAAAACTTGGACATCTGAGCTGAAAGTCAGGGTCCTTGTAAGGGAAGATGTTCCAAAGCAAAGTTGTTTCTTCTGTCTTTTGCTTCTTCTGTGATGACGTCATCTTCTTCTGTGTTTTGCCCCTTCTTAGTTTTGATTATTCTGTGATGACGTCATCTTCTTCTGTGTTACTGTTCATAAACTTCTTCTGTGTTACTGTTTATAAACTTCTTCTGTATTACTGTTCATAAACTTCTTCTGGGTTACTGTTCATCTTATATCTTTT
Source organism: Erythroxylum foetidum (assembly GCA_026546835.1). Taxonomy (NCBI): domain Eukaryota; kingdom Viridiplantae; phylum Streptophyta; class Magnoliopsida; order Malpighiales; family Erythroxylaceae; genus Erythroxylum; species Erythroxylum foetidum. Next base: position 30,466,541 of record JANZLF010000004.1, read on the forward strand.
GTTTCATTTTTGATCCTTCAGAAGATGGAATTTGTCTTTAAGGTCTCATGAAAGTTGTAGCTCTTGAAGTTCTCTTTCAAACCATCTAAAGAACACCTAAATCTGATATCTGTAGAGAAAGTTATGCTAATTGTAAAACATCTTTTATGTTTCGCTCCTTTTGTGTTTTGTTCCTTCTGAGTTTTATTTTTTCTGTGTTTTGGCGACGCGTCTTCTTCTATGTTTTGCTGACGCGTCTTCTTCTGTGTTTTGATGACGCGTCTTCTTCTGTGTTTTGTTGACGCGTCTTCTTCTGTGTTTTGTTAACGTGTCTTCTTCTAAGTTTCGCTCCTTTTGTCTTTTTTTTGCCTAGCCATAACCTCTTCTCTAGACACCCAAATGAATTGATTCTTGAACCATGGGATTCGTAACACATTTCCCTACTTCTCCACTTAAAAATCTTAGCCATCTGAAATGAATTGAGGAAGATTAAGTTAGAAACATGGAACAAGTACAGTGAGTGCGCTCTTAAAATTTAATGAACTAGGGTTATTCCACTGAACGTACTTCGGTGTTTTGATTATGTCTGGATCTATAGGATTCCAAATGAGTAATGAATTGTGATTTCGATGGTTTTAGTGAGGCATAAACCTAA
>JANZLF010000004.1:30467274-30482744 GCA_026546835.1 Erythroxylum foetidum
TCAAATTTCCTTAAATTCATAAATTGTCTCACCAATTTCTTTCTCATTTAAAATCATTTTAATATTCTAATTTTCACAAAAAATTCGGGGTCCAACAAATATAGTACACCTAAAGAGCGTCATCTAAACCTAAAATCTAATCCTTCGTCCCATATTTACCATCTTTCCTAAAATAAATTTCACTTTTCTATTTAATAGTTTTTCTTGTCCATTTATTTGTGCATGGTATGCGATAGCTACACAATAACACATTCCATACTTTTTAATCAAAGCTGCCATTGTTATTTTACAAAAATGGCTTCCCTGATCATTAATAATGGCTAATGGAACTTCAAATATATTGAAAATATTAGACTTTATAAAACCTACAATAATTATAAAATCGTCAGTCTTAGAGGCTTTTGCTACCACTCACTTTAAAACATAATAAACTATCAAAAGCATATAAGAAAAACCATAAGATAAAAGAAAAATGGCCCATAAAATCAATGCCTCATACATCAAATATCTCAACTATAAGAATTAGGGTTTGACGCATTTCTTTTCTTAAGATAACGTAACTAACTTTTGACATCTATCATAACTTTTAAAAAGCACATAAGCATCTTTAAACAATGTCTTCCAATACAAACCCCAATTCAAAACTTTTCTAGCAGTTCATTTAGGACCACGTGACCATCTTATACATAATTGAGAAAAGGAGCTAAGACTAATGTTCATCCTCTGGCATATAACGCCTAATAATTTGAGAAAACCAAAACTTCCACAAGTATGGTTCATTCTAAACATAATATTTTGGCTTATTCCTTATCTTTTCCTTCATAGACTTACTAATGTAATTAGGTAAAGTTTTGGTAGCTAAATAATTAATAAGGTATGGATACCATAGAATAATACCTCTCATTTTAAATAATTGCTCTTGAAGAAAATTTTCAAAAATAGGTAAAATGTCTTCATTCCTTACCAATCTACCTAGATGGTCTGCTATGACTAAAATTTTTACTCCTTTTCGATCCTTTATTTTCAAATTAAACTCTTAAAGTAGCTAAATCTATTGTGTCAACCTCAATTTAGACTCCTTTAGCAAAAGTCATTTTAGTTTTTTACAGTCAAAATGCACAATAACTTTAGAGCCAAGAAAATAAGATCTATATTTATCTAAAGCAAAAACAATTGCTAAAAACTCCTTCTTATTTGTAGAATAATTACATTGTCCAACATCCATTATTCTTAAAGCATAGTCAATGACGTGAATTTGGTTCCTAATATTTTAACCTAAAACAACTCACACCAGGTAATTGCTAACATCACACATGATCTCAAATAGTAGATCGCAATTTGGTGGCTAAATAATAGGTGCACTTGTCAATAATGCCTTAAGTTTGTCAAAAGCTTATTGGCATTCCTCTCTAAATTCAAATGGAACATGTTTTTATAGTAACTTTGATAATGGTATCGTAATCTTAGAAAAATCTTTAATAAACCTGTGATAAAATCCTATTTATTTAAGCAATGATTAACCTTCCCTAACATTTGTAGGGTAAGGTAAGTTCACAAGTAAATCCACTTTTTCTTTATCAACTTCTATGCCCCCTAGATGAAAACATACGTCCTAAAATGTTGCCTTGATCAACCATAAAATGGCATTTTCATATTTTAGCACTAAATTCATTTCAATGGATCATTTAAGAAATTTATATAAATGATTTAAGCAATTATCAAACAAATCTCTACAAACAGTGAAATAATATATGAATACTTCAATAAAATTCTCAATATGCTCTAAAAATATACTTATTATACATCTTTAAAATGCAATGAGAGCATTACAAATACCAAAGGGCATTCGCATAAAGGCATATGTTCCAAAAGGGCATGTAGAGGTAGTCATTTATTGATCTTCTTAAGCAACTATTATTTGATAGTAACCTAAAAAACCATTCAAAAAGTAAAAATATGATTTACCTACAAGTCTTTCTAACATTTGATCATCCTTTCTAGTGGCTAAGTTAAGCTTCCTAAGGTTTATACACATTCACACATTTGTACCAACTGATCATTTTGGTTTCTTATCAATGTCATCCTAGTTTTCTTTGGCATAACATATATTAGGCTCATTCATTCACTATGCATGACATGCATTAGGCTCACCCTTTCACTATCCAAGATCAGATAGATTATACCTGCATCCAAAAGTTTCAAAATCTCTTTCGTTACCACATTTTTCGTTGTTGGATTAAGTCTTCTTTGGGGATCCCTTATTGACTTAAAATTTTCTTCTAAAAGAATCTTATGCACGAAAATTGCTAGGCTAATGCCTATTATGTTAGCTAAAGTTCAACCTATTGCAGTTTTGCACTCCTTAAGTAGTGTTACTGGCCTTTTCTCTTACCCAGTAGTCAACCTTTTTTAGATGATCATAGGTAGTGACTCTCTTTCACCCAAATAGACATACTTTAGGTGATTAGGTAAGGTCGGAGCTTGTAAAACAAGAGGCAACATTTTCTTGTAATTTATAGTAATTTTAGCATTTGAAATTTTTGAATCTATTAACATTGTTGATAATGATTTTATAGCTTCGTAGTTTTCATAAATTTGCTTAGTCACTTCTAGTTTAGCACCAAACTCTGACTCTTTCTTCTTTAAAAATATCATGCACAATTGAATCCATGATATTCATTTAATAAATAAAGTGAAAATCATTTGAATACTTCATTGCCTCAAAAATATTACAACTATTTCTTCATCAAACTCAGTGGAAAGAGTACCCTCATCTACATCAATTTTTGTTTTATTCCTCTTTACAAATGAACTTCCTAATAAAATCAAAGTTGAATGTTTAACACCATATCCATCCATTTTTAAAATATAAAGGTCTATTGGAAATACCAAACTGTTAACTTAGACTCAAACATCCTCTATAACCTTAACAGGATGTATATAAGAACGACCAATTACATCCTCAAACATCCTCTATAACCTTAAACTGTTAACTTAGACTCAAACATCCTCTATAACCTTACAAAGAATTCAATTTAAAGCTTGGTAAATTGAGTATAGCATGATATTAATAGATGCACCCAAGTATAGCATAATGCACTCAATTTTCTTATCACCAATGACACAAGGAAGTGTAAACATACCTTGATCTTTATATTTTTCTAGTAATTTTCTATTTATCACAACTGATACATTCTTAGCCAAAACTGCTCTTTTTTTATCCTTTAACTTCCTTTTATTTGTACATTGTTCTTTAAAAAACTTTGCGTATTTTTTATTTTGTTTAATGGCTTATAGAAGTGGTATATTGATTTCCACATTTTTGAATGTCTCTAATATCTCTCTTTCATATTCCTCCACTTTTGATTTTGCTAACCTATGAAGGAAAGGAATTACATATGCATTAAATGATATAGGTAAAGAAAAATCAAAATTTACCTTATTGATGGCTTGAGATGGAACTTCGTCTTTCTTCTCTCATTCTTTATGCTTTTTTACCTCCACTGGTAAGGGAAATTTGGATTGAATTTCTTTCTTGCTTCCCAATGTCATTGCATTCACATTCTCCTTAGGATTCACCGGTGACTGTGAACGTAATTTTTTCAGTGCTTATGTTTCTAATTTACTAACTAAGGTGAGTAATTGAGTGACATAATTTTCTAGGTTATGAAGGCTTACTCTTGAAAACTAAGATTGAGCATGTATAGGTGCTTGAGGTTATCTATTGAAATTATTGTGGTTGATATTTTTATTGCCATCCGTGAGTTCCATAGCTAAATTTTGGGTGATCTCTTCACCTCGGATTATAATGATTACAATAAAGGTCATATTTCTATTAAGGTTGACTAGGAAATCTCCCAAATGTTTTAGTTTCTTGGCTAGAGTCTTGTTGTAATATATGACATATATCTATAGGATGTCTAGGAATGAACATATTTTATCCTAATGGTTAATATTACTTGCCTCATTCACGCACTTAACAACTCCATCCATATTTGTCTCGAATTGTTGAGAATTTTTGTCTATGTTTGAAATGTTATCTAACTGCTTCTGGTGTTTTATTTACCAAATTTCCTTTACTAGTTACATCTATCTTATTCCTATCCATTGGCAATAGCCCTTTATAAAAGTATCAAATCGACAGTTGCTCTAGAATATGAGGGTGTAGGCAACTAACATATAACTCCTTAAACCTCTCCCAATATTTATACAATGTTTCTTTGGTGAAATGTCTTATTTTACATATCTCCTTTTTGATATTGGTTGCTTGTGATGCAAGAAAGAACTTTTGTAGGAATAACCTTTTCATTTCATTCCATGTTGTCATTCAGCCAAAGGGAAGATAATATAACCAATCTTTTGCCTTACCTTTCAATGAGAATGGAAAGGCTCTTAGGTTAATTTGTTCTTATGTCACTCCTTGTGCCTTTATTTTAGAGTTAACAATAAGAAATTCTTTTGTGTTTATGTGGATCTTCTCCAGTAAAACCATGAAAGATAGGAAGTAAGTGAATCAAACTAGATTTCAGTTTAAAATCTACCTCAACATTTGAAAATCTTATACATAAGGATGCAAATTTATAAATAACCTATTTGCTATTTGTACTAATCATTTATGAAAATTATAGATCATTGAATTCATGGATAAATATAGAATAATCAACCTCAAATTAAGTTATTAGATTAATCAATATTAATTATTTATGAAATATAAGAACATAAAACAAGAAATACTTGGATTAACATAAAATTTAGGGTTAGAACAAAACTTACACAAAGCTTGTAACATCCTATTACCCATGTTAAGGCTAAAATTATAAACGTGAGAGATTACGGAGGAAATAGGAATGCATTTCCATGTTCATGCATACTATGTCATGCACATGCAAATGAATGGTGAAGTTGTGACACATGAAAATGACTGTACATGCATTCATGAATAATTCTGGGTATAATTTGACTGTGTTGTGATTTTTAGGTGTTTTGATAATTTTGAATTTCTCTATATGAAAAATTCTATTGGTTAGAAAGAATATTGCAATTGTGAATTTTGGTGAAATTAGGCATAACTTTCAGAAAATTATACAAATAGGAAAAGACCTCAACTGAAGCTTTAAAGATAGTTGGATGGTAAAGATGAGAGTTTAGGTGAGTTAGTTTCAAAGAAACTAAGTTAGAGCTTAGAAGTGAGGGAAGTGACAAATGTCACTTAGGTTTGGTACTTTGCTAGAAGTAGGTCACTGTTTTTTGAAAGTTGAAAGGTTAAGTTATATGTCTAAGTTCATTCTTCATTGGGATCATCTCCAAATTTTTTTCCCATACATAGAGTTTTTCATCGAACCCCTTCAAAGAGATTCCCCTGCTTTTCCTTTCTACGCTAAACCCACTTTGCTATTCATGTCTTCTACCCTAAGAAAAACCAGAAGCTGGTCATTGTCTTCAATGAAGTACGTAAATTGCATGGAGTTTAGGGCTTGAAGATTTTGGAGTTTTCAAAAGGTAAGTAGTGAATAAATCCTTTAAAGTTGGGGATTTATGAAAGAAAGTTGATGAATTACTATCATCTACATGGAAATGGCATTTAAGTGTATATTCATAAATATTATGTGGTTGGGAGGAAAAATTTGGATATAGTGTTCATTTTAGTTTTTGAAAGATTATTAATGTTTAGGTGATGAAAAAGTGATGTTGGAGTGGAGATAGCAGTAACTTGATCTGAAATTTCAGTAAAACTTCTGTACTAATCTAGATAGATTCGTCAAAATGGCCTTTATGAGAGTTATAAATCTTCCTTTTATCTTTCCAACAGTGTATAGTATGAAAACTTGGACATCTGAGCTGAAAGTCAGGGTCCTTGTAAGGGAAGATGTTCAAAAACGAAGTTATTTCTTCTGTCTTTTGCTTCTTCTGTGTTACTGTTCATGAACTTCTTCTGTGTTATTGTTCATGAACTTCTTCTGAGTTTTCTTCCTTCTGTGTTTTGTTCCTTCTGTGTTTCGCTCCTTCTAAGTTTTCTTCCTTCTGTGTTTTGGTCCTTCTTTGATTCGCTCCTTCTGAGTTTTCTTCCTTCTGTGTTTTGTTCCTTTTGTGTTTCACTCCTTCTGAGTTTTCTTCCTTCTATGTTCTGTTCCTTCTGAGTTTTACTTCTTCTATGTTTTGCTAACGCGTCTTTTTCTGTATTTTACAGATGTGTCTATGTTTTGCTAACGTGTCTTCTTCTGTGTTTTGCTCCTTCTGGGTTTTACTTCTTCTGTGTTTTGCTAACATTTCTTCTTCTGTGTTTTGCTGACGTGTCTTCTTCTGTGTTTTGCTTCTTCTGAGTTTCGCTCCTTCTGTCTTTTTTTCGTCTGGCCATAACTTTTTCTCTAGACACCCAAATGAATTTATTCTTGAACCATGGGACTCATAACATATTTCCCTACATCTCCACCTAAAAATCTCAGCCATCTGAAATGAATTGAGAAAGATTGAGTGAGAAACATGAAACGGGTACAGTGAGTGCGTTCTTAAAATTTTATGAACTAGGGTTATTCCACTGAACGTACTTCGGTGTTTTGATTATGTCTGGATCTATAAGATTCCAAAAGAGTAATGAATTGTGATTTCGATGGTTTTAGTGAGGTATAAACCTAAGCATGAATCGTACTGAGATGAGTTTTGATATGAGACCATCTTGTGATGAAATTGATGGAAAATACCCGAGACTGTCATGAACATGCATTGTACATAAGTTATTTCATACATGTGCATCTTTGGGTACTTATGATTGTAGAGATTGTGATATTGTGTATATTATTTGTTATAGAGGAACAACTGGAAACCTCCAGACTTTTCCGGATCTTCCAGGCATTAGCTTCAGGAAAAACTTGTGAGTAACCTAGACGGTCTCACTTAGTTACTTGTTTGCTTAGATTATATTTTTGAATAATGAATGAATGAGATTTGGTTGTGAATTTCGGATAGAAAGTCCGTTGAATGTGAAATGTGGATTGGGTTATTGAAGTGCAGCTTGAATGTGAATGTGGAGACCTAAATGCTTATAATGTGATTGATTGTGGTATATGCACTTCATTTATGAATGCATGAAATATAATGGCAGTTGTGACCAGAGTAGTCAACGATCAGAGCTTAATGCTTAATGTGTGGAAATGAGCCTCGAGCTTAAAAATGTTTCAGAGCCTCTGGCTCAACGTATAATGAGCCATGTATCCTCTTTGGATAAGGGACAATTATTAATGAGCCCGATATCTAAAATGGATACGGGACAGTTCAAGCACTCAGTCACAACAACATAATAATTGGAAAAGAGTCTCATGAATATTTCATATGCATTTGGTTATGTATGTTTGATTGATTGAAATGCAAAATTTGCTTCTGTTTAAGTGAAAATGTAATACTTATGTAGAGTGCAAAGTTGTGAAATAATTGATATGTGAATTAATGTGTTACATGAATTAAGTGAACCATCGAGGATGGTTACCTCATTGAGTTTGTAAAACTCACCAAAATTACAACGTTGTCTTTTTAGGACCGAGAGACGACCCTAATTACTGAGAGGATCTACTACTGTGCAGATTGTGCTTTAACATGTGAAGTCATGGCTCAAAGGTCGATCAGCTGAGATTTTTGGATGACTTGGATAGATTTGATGTATTTTCCTCTTTCATGTAGTACTTTTGTACTAGGTTTCACTAATGTACATGTAGAAGAAGTTAAAAGACAATGTATACTTTGTTCTTTGAGAAATGAAATGAGGAAAAAGTTAGTTTTGAAATTTTGTGATTTTTTATTGATGCTTATTAAGTGATGAATGATATGATGCCATATGAAATGAAGGTAATGATCGAATGTAGCTCGCCCTTATTGTAGGATATGTACCGGAATGACCTCTGGATGTCCCGGTGGGTACCCTGTGGTAAGGGGGCGCTACAGATGGAGAGGGTTGTGTGCATGAGTGAGTGCTCCAGCTAGTCTGACGTGTGTGATGTTGTGGCGTTGGAAGAGAGTATGAAGTAGAAAAAGATGGTTTCCTGCACAAAAGAAAGAACAAATTAGGTTCTTTTAAAAAAATAAATAAAGTAAATAATGGAAATAATGAATATAATTTTAGTTTTTAAAATTTTTAATGTTAGAGTATCAATCTAGAACACTAAATCGCATAAGGCGAGATTTCACCTTATGAGATTTAGTCCTCTGGAATTCCATAACACTAAATTACATAAGGCGGGGTCTCACCTTATGAGATTTAATAGTCTGGAATTTTAAAATCCTCATTCTATAACACTAAATCATATAAAGCGAGATCTCGCCTTATGAGATTTAGTAGTCTGGAAATTTTTTTTCAATAATTTATGTTTCAAAAATAAACAAATGCATCCTAAAAAGAACTAAAACAAAATAAAATAAAACTATCATATTTTGGGTTGCCTCTTGACAAGTGCAATTGTTTAACATCGTTATGCTCAATATGGCTGGTTCTTCCCAAACTTCTATGTAATTACAGTTTTGTATTTCTTAAGTAGTGCCATTAGCTCTTCCTCTTGCTCTTTAGTCAACCTTTTTGAAATAATTGTGCTAAATGACTTTCCATCACCTAAATAAATATACTTTAAGCGATCAGGTAACACCCTTAATTCTTTCTTTAAAGCCTGCAAATTAGAAGGTAAGATTTTCTTGTGAGTTATAGTAAGTTCATCATTTAAAGTTTTCAAATCTATTAGCATTGTTGCAATGATTCTACAACTTCACAAGTTTCATCGATTTGCTCGTTCACTTTCGATTTAACCTTACACTCCAACTTATCTTTAACACTCTCTTCTTTAAACATATCCTGCACAAATGAATCCACAATATCCATATGATAAATGGATTGAAAATCATTTGGGTACTTTATTGCTTTAGAAATGTTGAACTTTACTATTTCTTCATCAAACTTTATGGAAAGAGTACCCTTGTATACATCGATTATCGTTTTAGTCGTCTTCATAAACGGCCTACCCAATAAAATTGAAACCAAATGTTCCACACTATCTCCATCCATTTTCAAGATGTAAAAATCTACTGGAAATACCAAACCATTAACTTGGACTAAAACATCCTCAGTAACTCCAATAGGGCAGACATACGAATGATCAACTAGTTGGAAAATCACATTAGTTTCTTGTAAGGAATTCAGATTTAAAGCTCAATAAATTAAGTATGTCATGACATTGATAGATGCACCTAAGTCTAGCCTGGCACGCTCAAATTTCTATTATCAATAACACATGGAAGTGCAAACATACCTAGATCTTTGAATTTTTCCATTAATTTCTTATTTATCACATCTGATACATTCTTACCTAAAATTATTCTCTCCGTGTCCTTCAACTTCCTTTTATTTGTGTACAAATCCTTTAAGAATTTTGCTTACTTCAGAACTTTCTTGATGGCTTCTAGAAGTGGCATATTTATTTCTACCTTTCTGAAGGTTTCTAAGATCTCTTTTTCATATCCTTCATCGGTTGGTTTAGCCAACCTACTAGGATAAGGAGGTAAACATGCATTAATTGATATCGATAGAGATGAATCATTTTTCACCTTTGTTGATTATAGAGTTGGAAGTTCTTCCTTCTTTTCTCCATCATCATGTTTTTCTTCCTCTATTGGTAAAGAAGTTTCAGATTGAATTTTTACCATTTCTCAAAGTCATTGGACACATATTCTCTTTAGGATTCACCATCGTTTAGGAAGGTAATTTCCTCGGTGCTTGTGCTTCCAATTTACTTACCGATGTGGCTAACTGAGTAATTTGATTTCCCAAGTTTTGAAGGTTTGCCCTTTTTTCCTGTTGAAATCGTTGAGTATTATTAGCAAGTGCCTTAACAATTTCATCTAAAGACATACCTGAATTTGAAAATTGAGTTGAGCATATGTAAGAGGTTGAGGTTGTTTATTAAAATTTTGAGGATGATATCGTTGTTGGCCTCCTTGATTTCCATAACTTAAGTTTGAATGATCCTTCCATCCTGGATTGTAGTAATTGGAATAAGGGTCATACTTTTATTGAAGTTGACCAGAAAACCCCCTATTGTGTTAACTTCTTGAAGAGAGTCTTATTGCAATGTAGGGCACATACCTATAGGATGTTTAGGGAATGAGCATATTCTGCACACTCTTGTTGATTGCAATTGACCTACAACTATTTGACGAACTATAGCAGTTAAATCATATATTTTATCCTCAAAGTGCATGTTACTTACCTCATGCACACGCTTAATAGCTCCATCCATCCTTGTCCCAAATTGTTGAGAATTTTTGGCCATAACTAATATTAATTGTCTAATTGTCTCAAGTGTTTTGTTTATCAGAGCTCCTCCACTAGTTGCATTAACCATACTTCTATCCATTGGCAATAATCCTTCATAAAAGTATTAAATCAGATGGACAGCTGGCACATAAGTCTTTAAACTTTTCCCAATATTTATATAATGTTTCTCCAGTAATTTTTCTTATCTCATATATCTCCTTTATGATATTTGCTACTCTTGATGCAGGAAAGAACTTCTCCAGAAATATTCTTTTTATCTCGTTCCATGTTGTTACTGAGCCAGGTGGGAGATAACATAGTTAATCCTTTGCCTTATCTTTCAAAAAGAACAAAAAGGCCCTGAGATTAATTTATTCTTCTGTGACCCCTTGTGGCTTCATTCCAAAACAGACAACATGAAATTCTTTCAAGTGTTTATGTAGATCTTTACCTGCAAGACCATGAAAAATAGGTAGTAAGTGAATCAAACCAATTTTCAATTCGAAATCTACCTCAACTTCCGAAAATTGAATGCATAAAGGTTGTTGATTCAAATTTGGTGCTGCTAACTCCCACAACATTCTGGGATTAAGATTTGCCATCTTTTTGTTCTCTTTTTAAAAATTAAAGTCTTCACCAATTTTTAGATCTACTTCAACTTTCATGTTTAAAGGTGAATGATTGGTTCCTTGCTTAGTCTCTTTTCTCAAATGACGAGCTGTCTTCTCAACTTATGGATTATATTGCAATTTACCTATATGAGAAGAACGAGTCATATAAGACAAAAGGTTAGCAGTAACTGTAAAAATAAAAATGCAAAGAAATTAAGAAACTTGAAATAGTTCCCTAACAAAGGCACCAAATTTTGGTCAGGTTATCGAAGCCCCCAAAATAATATCAATTCTCCAAACTTTTATAGTAGGGATTTTTATTAAGGAATTGATTAACTAAAAATACGATGAAAAAATTAAATCAACTGAATTTAAATACGAGAAAGTCAAGATTACCAAACTTCGATTCAAGGGAAAGATCTCATCTATTTGTAAAATTGATCATTGGTCTAAAAATAATATTTTCACGATTCAAGCAGTTAGTCCGAAACATATTAAGATAGTCGTAATAAATTTCAAATTTTCCTAAATTAATTAGTTCAAACTTAGCATCCAAACCAAAACTTACCATCCATTGACTAGGGGTGATAACTTTCTATATCAAATAAATGATAGCAATAAGCTCTGTGAAAAAGACTAAATCCTAAATTAAATAATCGAGATAACTATAATTATTTAATTTAGTTTTCTTATTTATCATAAGTAAAAATATGAGAATTCATAAATAACCTATTTGCTCCTTATACCATTCCTTCATGACAATTACGGATCACTGAATTCTTAGATAGTGATAGAATAATCAATAATAAATTAAATCATCAGATTAATCAAATATCAATCATTCATGAAATATGAGAACTCAAAATAAGAAATACTTGAATTAAAACGTGAATAAAAGTTGAGAACAGAAAACCTCGCAATGTTACAATTAGAGTATTGAATCCCCTTGAATCAAAATAATGAGTTTAGTCACCCATGACTTTTGCTCCATTAACACAAATAAAAGAAAAAATAAGAATTGTTAAAGACGTAAGAATTGAGAACCCTTTTCTGTTGTGAGAAACACCCCTTTTATAGGATTTTCTAATCTAACTCTAACTTGTAAAGATGTCTATCTAAAACGAATTCAAATTCAAACTCCTTCATGATAAGGATAAGGCGAAGTCTTCTAATCAAACTCCAACTCTTCAAGTGTTTAGCGTTATCCATTACAACAATCTCTTCACTTTATCTAAAATTTGTCATTATCATCAATAGAGTCTCAATTTGATGCAATCTCTACTTTTCATCTTCTAAAATAAAACAAACATTAATTTCCATATTTAAGTACAAAATAAATTCAAAACAAAGGAGATAATATCAAATAATTAGTCAAGATGAGATCTTATCACACTTTAGTATTGATATGACACCATTTTAGGCATTATATGACAAGCAATGTAGAGATCTATTGTGTTGAGACATAAAGGGTGTTAGATTGTTAGAGGGACTAGAGTTGCTTTAGGAGACGATGAAGAAAATAGGGATGGTAAGGCGATGATTTGCAATCAACTCAAGATCAATAAAAGAATTATATTTATCAACATTGTTGAGAGATAGAGCGGTAGGAAAAGGAAGTTGATTCTGAGATACATATGGCCATATGAAATTATACAACATATGAGGCTATTAACTTACATATTAGCCTTACCTATGGAGTTATCATAAATTCATGATGTGTTCCACATGTTGATATTGAAATATTACCGATCAAATCATAGCCATGTTATATCGAGGTCTGAGATCGAAGTTATAAATGATATGACTTACAAAGAGGAGACATCAAAGATATTGGATAGACAAATTAAGAAATTAAAGAGATGGAAGATTCCAATAGTGCAAGTTTTATGGAGCCATTATTATTCTCCATAGGAGGTTACATGGAAGGTAGATGATGAAGTTCAACATCAATATCCTTATTCATATAGGTCCTCAAATACATAATTTAATTTCAAGGACAAAATTCTTTTGAGAGGGTACCATAAAACCCACAAAAAGAAAAAGAGAGCCTAACTTTAACAAAACTCACTGATCCCATAAAATAAAAATTAAAACAAAGGAGGGTATAAATTAAAACACAACATATTGGTAATAAGAAACCCAATGAAAAGTTTTCTCTTCCATATGAAGCTTTTCTTAAGCATTCCCCCATTTTGTTTGTTTTGCAGTAAATTAGTGAGGAAATTGCGATGATTAACAACCCAAAAATCCCTTAGAAAGGCATAGAACTTCGCATAGGAAAAACTTTCCTAGCAGCAATGCTTTGCCTTTTATATGTGAGTTTTAATCATCCTAAACTAGTTTATAGTTGAAAATTATATTGTGATTATTTGGGATAATAATTTTGAAGTCAAAGGAAAAGTAAAAATAGAGAAAAGATGGTTGAAAGATGAGGAAAAAAAGGTATAAGAAGAGGAGAGGGTGAAGAAGAAGACAATTTAGGAAATTTTAAGATATATTTAGGATCAAATAGAAAATGTAAGAATTTAAGGGTAAATTTGCAATTTAATTCATAGAAGGATGTTTTTGTATTAATAAAAATGACAGTTAAATAAGACTTCTAATATTGAGAGTATTTTAGTAATTATGGTAGTTACGTAAAGTAAATATATTTTAATAACTAAGAAGAAAGTGGACAAGGGAATAATTGTGAATAACGAAGTGTAATTGGATTGAAAATTTTTCTTAATTGAACTTTTTTTAAATAAGTCTAATTGATTTTTGCAATATCTAGGTCTGAAGGACGGATTAAAGAGTAGATTGGACTTATCAATTAGTTGAGTCCAAAAATAAGGTAAGGATAACCTTAGACTGTATTTTTGAAATAGTGTACGGTTCATAAAACTTTGAATTTTGTTATTGTAATGAATCATATCTTGAATTAGTCATTAATTAAATTAATGATTAATGACTACATATATGGATTTCTAAAATATATGATTGTGTTTATTTATTACATAAATAATAAAATTATTAGTATTAATTATTACTAATAATAAAAATTTTAGATGCGGTTGAGTATTTAGATAGACTGAGTATTGTTGTGTATTTTAGTATTATATGTATCATTTGACTAATCTATATCTATATTGAGTTATTTAATTTTATGAGTATGGTCAGTTACTTTTACTAAGTAGGCAGTTCATATATTACTGCTACATTTTTAATGAGATATAGAGATTATCAATAAACTTTAGTAGAAGTGATTGACATAATAAAATCTAGGTATACTAGCAAATTAAAATGAGTAAAGTTGTTTTATTATATATACTTTTGAACGTGACAGTATGAATAGTTATGCTTGTACAGATATTTTTTGTGACGGACAAATATAATTTTTAAAACTAATAAAAAATTTAGTAATTAATAATATAATGGCGGAATAATTTGAATAAATTGTAGTTTAAGAATTTTTGAACCGTCACAATGCATTTAATTAACCTGATTATATACTAAGGGAAGTAAATTAACTGCGTCAGCTTTCAACTTTTTCCTTCTGGAAGTGCCGGCGTGCATTTAGGCAAAGCCACGCGTAAAACGCAATTAATGAGCTAATTAAACTTGGCTGCAAAAGCGCAGGCAGAAGAAGAGCAGCAAAAGCACTTTCGGCTCACAGGAGATCGGTGTCAGACTTTATGACGGTAATGGTTTCTTCATGAACAGTTACAATTTTGTACAACCTATTTGTAGTTAATAAGGTAATCTTTTAAAAAATAAAAACTATGAAGTCAGTTTCAACTTATTCCCCAAGCTTTCGAATTTCTTCAACGCTCACCTTTCATTCATGTTAACAATCTATTACATCTCAGGATTTTCAGTAGAACTCTGGCCCTAGGACTTAAGAAAGCGAAAGGAGGAGGCAGAACACAGAGTGAATTTTCTAACATGTGGCTATGGGTGCAAATAGATCCAATCCAAGCTTAGTTCTGGGAACAAAATCCATTCCAACATCTGCAGTTATTTCTTGTGTTATTGGAAAAACAAGAAACATGAAGGATGCCATTCAAGCTACAAATGCCGGACTCCCCATTCCTAAAGAAACTGACAACATACAGAGTTCCAATGCATTTAATAAATTTAAGAGCAGAGGAAATAAAATATTTTTTTTTTCAGATAATCAACTTTAACAGAATTAAATTAGAAACATAAAACAAGAAATAGACAAAGCTATGTCAACCTGTTCTGATTTTTCGATACAATTTTCTACTTCTCCGAAACTGTCAATTCTATGAGCCGTTCAATCGTCCGGCCTCTAACTGAATCCACATATCTATCAAAGAAAAACTCAAATTAAATTTGAGAGGAAAAATTGTAAGAAGTTCTAGCTTCAATTTTTATAATTTTTCTCTTTTATATGAAAAATCTTATTTTTCATATCCTTAGATTTTATTAAAATTATAACTAAAGTCAAACTTTAATTATAATTACTAGTAAATCCTGATAAGATCAAATATAACATATTGACCCTTAAAGTTTCTAAAACTTCTCAATTAAGTCCAACTTAATTCAAATTTTATTTTCTCCTTTATAGA
>JANZLF010000004.1:30515592-30538143 GCA_026546835.1 Erythroxylum foetidum
ACCAATTCATTCATTAAATGCATAATTAAAGCTTAAAACAACAACTTACCTAATCAAGTTTTTCAATGTTCCAATTCCTCTCCTAATACACCAATCCTCTACTTTTCCACACCATACATCCTGATAAAAAGGTAGAAAGCTTAACCTTGTATGCATGCAAGGAAGGGACTTAAGGTAGAAGAGAAGAGTGATTTAGCTAGGATTGATGAAGAAACCGATGAAGAAGAAGGAGAGGAAGTAGGTTTCGGATGGGAGAGAACTAAAAGCAAGCTTCCAATTCTTTTGTTTTTGTTTTCACATGGTAATGTCGTGGATGAATGGTGGAACACAAGCATTAAATGTGTCAAAGTGAGTCATCATACCACTTGGCATGTAAAAGAGGAAAAAGACAAAAATCCATTTAATAAATTTGAAAAAAAATGAAAGGAACCTTAACAAATGAAATTTCTAGATCATCTAATACCAATGGTCCCAATTACAGTCCCAACATCATTTACCCAATATTCCAGTGCCATTGGGCAGAAATTTTCGGTACCAGAAACCAATCCGTTCGCCACTTGGCAATTTTTTCGGTCCGAAAATTTTTTCGAAAAATTTCAGAAAAATTCTTAAAATTTCCCAAAAATATAAAACACATAACAATCCACTTCAATTAAATTTTCAAGCCCATAAACTACAATTTCCAAAATAAAATCTCATTTAAGCATAACTGCCAAGAAATGTCATGAATGCATGTACAGTCATTTTCATGTACAATTCCACTATTCATGAATCAAGTGTGCATGAATATTGCAAAATAAATCCTAAACCCTCTTAATCCTTTGCTAAATTACCATTCTACCCTTCCCATCGAGGGTGAGATGTTACAAGAAAGGATTGAGAGCAAATTGTATCAAATGAAGCACAATATGATAACTTTCTTCTCAGATTGGGGGTTCACGCCCCCGTTTCTAGCTTCTCCACGAGTTTATCATTCTTCTTCACTACTACCCAGAACATAAAGAAAAACAGGGCAATCTCTTTTTCTCCCATAGTTTACTTCTTGTTTTTGTACTTTAATTTAAACATTGAGGACAA
This sequence comes from Erythroxylum foetidum, assembly GCA_026546835.1. Taxonomy (NCBI): domain Eukaryota; kingdom Viridiplantae; phylum Streptophyta; class Magnoliopsida; order Malpighiales; family Erythroxylaceae; genus Erythroxylum; species Erythroxylum foetidum. Next base: position 30,516,670 of record JANZLF010000004.1, read on the forward strand.
TGTTTTAATTTGGTGTGAGGTTGGGTTTTTTTTTTAGTTTGTGGTATTTTTTAGTTTTTAGATTGTCTGAACATTCTCTCTTTAATTTCTGTTTTTACTTGATGCTTTTAAAAATTGAAGAGATAAGATTTACCATAGAGATAGTCACTAAAATGTTTTGAATGAATTAGACTAAATTAGAATAAAAGACAGAAATCATTTTGATATTTTAAAATTTTTTATAATAATCTTATATTCTTTCAAGATGCTTGAAAAAATTTCTTATAATTTTCAATTTTTTTTGAAAAAATGCATTATCTAATATTTCGGTTAAAAAATAACAACAAAATATACGTAGTTTGAATATTCTCATTGTACCAATTAAATATTTTTTATTTTTTATTTTTTGGATTCGAGGAAACCCCGTAGGCGGGCCAAGCGGGCACACCTCTCTGAGGGCCCAACTGGCGCACCACCCCGCAGGCGGACAAAGCGGACGCACCTCATCATTAAGGGCCTAAGTAGCTCTCCATCTACAGGTAAAATCTCGGCCGCCCCAGGCTCTTACAAGAGATGCTAACATGAAATCGAACCTAGGACCTAACCAAAGTCAAACCCCGCTCTCAACCATCGAGTCATACCCCTTGAGGGCACCAATTAAATATTACTTATATGATAATTCAATCTAACTTTTAAATTCGAAATGAACTAATTAAATTAGATCAAAGTTAATAATTTATTATAATTATTTTAAATTATTAATTTAATTTCAATTGAGATACTTTAAATCAGATTTGAGAATTGAATTGGATTAATATATTAATAACATTTGATTAGTCTATGTTTGATGTTCATATTTGTATTTTTTAATCAAAAAGATTTTTTAGAAAATTAAAAACTGAGTATTTTTGAAATTTTGAAAAATTTTCTAAGATATCTTAAATTTTAAGAGCTCTACAAAATGAGAAAATAAATTTCGAATGTTTAAGCTCAACATGACACATGTAAAAGTTGGTTATGTGTCATGACAAAGCCATGCTTTTCTTTTCTTTAATGTAATAAGATTTAACATTTCTTATATGCATAATGTCTGACACGTCTAAAGATTAGACTCATGAATCGTGATTTGTCAATTAATTTTAAATTTGGAATTTGTGTTGATTGTCAAACATAGTGTCATGGGATGGAAATGTGAAACGTTAGCGTCACATCACATGTACAGTTAGTCTAACCTAATCAAAGAAACGTGCGCAGACAGTCCCAAGCCCACAGGACCGTCGATTTAGGTTAGGACCCTATACAAATGAACAAAGTCATCCGATAAATTAAATAAATATTATTGAATCCGCTGGATCGTGAATCCTGACTCCTGAGCATGCCACAAACTCCGCCGAGCTTTGCTCATAAGACAACAGATTTGAGTCGTCACATTCACCTTGTCCTCTTAAGACTAGAGTCTGAAGAGATATATGTGTTTTAAAAATCCCAACCTTGTGTACCTTTGATTGTTTGTTGTTGCAAAGCTCTTCCAGTTCTTTAAGTAGGTGGTAATGGCGGCAGGAGCCAGCAGAAAGGTCTCTGCAGCATCTGCGAGGGCCCATACCAGAGGAGCTAAGCAAAACAACTCTTTTAAGCTTCTTTCAGGTGGTTTCTCTTTCTTTTCGTCTGATTTCTTCTTTGTAGTAAAAAAACGGTTGCTTTAAATTAATATTTTTACATTGTGTTATACTGGGAACGGTAATTTTCTGCATTGGCGTCTGATCAAGTGGAAAGTGCAAGAGAGCTGAATTTCCTTCTTCGATCTTAAATTCTTAATTTTGGAGACTAGAGAGTGAAAACTTTTATTTGATAGCAGGTAGTATCCAAGTTTGAAGTAGGAACTCGTCATCTTGATCTTTGTAGTGCTTGCATAAGTTTCCCATTGAAATGCTGGCAAAATGTTGGCAAGCTAGCTTTGATCTCGGCTCGTTATGGAAGATTTTAGATGCATACCAAATAGAGAGGCATTTTTTGATACAGAGTTGACAATGAATAGGATTGATTCTCGATAATTTTTATATGTGCATAGTGGTTGAGCATGCAAGTGGCTCAATTCAATCACCTTTCTTGTTCTCAAATATTGTTAACGCCCTAAAATGTTCAAATTTTTTTTAATGTATTTTACTTGAACTTGAGCTAAATATTGCAGGGATTCTTAACAAAATATTGTTGATCTTCTTTGTGGGGATTCTGGCATGGGCTTATCAGGTGATTCAACCTCCTGCACCGACAATTTGTGGTTCTCCAGACGGACCCCCTGTTACATCTCCAAGAATAAAGCTTGCAGATGGAAGGCATTTAGCCTACAAAGAGGCTGGTGTCTCAAAAGATATGGCCAATTATAAAATTATCTATGTTCATGGCTTTGATAATTGCAGACATGATGCTGTTATTGCTACTCAACTTTCCTCTGTAAGTATTTACTTGTTCGTCTAATTCTCTTTTGATCCCGGTCCTGTTGATGTTGCTGCAGAGTTTATCTGAATTAATATGTTTTCTCCCAGGAAATTGTTGAAGAACTAGGGGTGTATATAGTATCCTTCGATAGACCAGGTTATGGAGAGAGTGATCCTAATCCAAAACGAACATTGAAGAGCATGGCTTTGGATATTGAGGAGCTTGCTGATCAATTGGGACTGGGTACCAAATTCTATGTAGTTGGGTTTTCCATGGGTGGTGAGTGGACATGGACATGCCTCAAGTACATCCCTCACAGGTACCATTTAACTGAGCTTTAAAGATGACTGAAATCTCAGCTTTAAGGCTCACATGCTCATGCCTGTGTCAATGGGAAGAACACATAAAAACAAAAGTAAATGGCTGTTTGTCATGCTTTCTCTTAGAAAAAATATGCTTTACCTTTTGACAGGTTAGCAGGAGTAACCCTACTTGCTCCAGTTGTTAACTATTGGTGGCCTGGTTTTCCCGTCAATATAACTAAGGAATCCTACCAACAACAGTTACGACCGGATCAATGGGGGCTTCGTGTTGTTCATTATGCCCCCTGGCTTTCGTATTGGTGGAATTCTCAAAAATGGTTCCCTGGCTGTACTGTGATGCGTCATGTTATCGATAACTATTCTCCAAAGGATTTAGAAATCATTGCTAAGCTTCCAGGGAGTAACATGGTACGTCTCTAATCAGCCAAAAACTATGATACATTAGAAATCAATTTATAGAAAGGAAGAGCATTCTATACAGGTAGTGTTTACTGGAACCAATATGAAAAGATACAAAATAGTTACATACAACAGTGTCTCTTAGGATGTTGTTTAGGTGCATTTCTTGTTAACCAAGCAGCATCATTTATTGAGGATGATTATCATTCACAACTGCAGGTCATTTTTTCAAAGTTGATGTATTCATAAGAAGGAAATTGAGTTCATTCATCACTGAAATTTTATAACTACTATGTTGACAAATACATTCCATCCGGAAAGTTAGACAACATTATATTACATGTAATCCTTGATTCAACAATTGCATTTCTTTGTCCACGAAGTTGTATCCAATTTCAAATACTCAAGTCTTCCGCTTCCTAGTTTTGAGCTAGCATGAATAACCATGTTGATTGGTTGCCTTTGGCGGTAGTATAAAACAAAACATTACTCCATAGTTTCTCAATAAAATTTCATTACTGAAGAGTTGCTATTGGATACACAAGTCTCAGTGCCAAGTTGTGTTGTGACAAATAGAACATGAATTGTTAGGAACCAACATCTATAGCCACAGATAGGACGTAAATTATTAAAAATCTCTTCGCCACTGATCTTTTTCTTAGTCCAATCCAGCTTCCTCCAGTTTAGAATCCCTATTATTTAGGAAAATCAAATTTATTCTTCCTGTATGATTTACTTTGAAAATTGGCTGGATAAATGAATTGCAGTTTGTTGTTCTTGGTGAATAAAACCAATATTTTTGATGTGATTAATTCTGCAGAGTAGACAAAATCAGTACTCTTATAACCTTAATTTTGAAGTCTTCTTCTTGTAAGTGAAGGTGGCACTCTATGCTTTGAAATTAGACATACAACTTAGCTAAATCTGCCTATTCCTGCCATGATGTCTAACCACTGGAGGCGTAAAATTCTTGATCCTTTGTGCTCCGACAGTATTTGTTCAAGGATTTCTGTGTGATGAAAAAGCAACCTTTCCCTTATCTAATATCTCATGCCAACTTAAATCTTTCATTAAACTACGTTGTTGTGGTGATATACTACTAAGTAATTACTAATGCGTGTAAAACAAGGAAATATAAGTCATTTTGTGGAGGCATAGGTCTTTAGTAGCATATAATTCTGGTTACAAACTTAATTTTATATTTTTGTTTACCATCTGATGCAAGGAATAATTCTCATCTTTCTGCACCACTAGGAACTTCAAGAGTTTCAGTACTTTCTTTCCAATTGACTAAAATCTTTTCTTTAAATTAGGAACCAAGTGCTAACCAAATTTACTGGCAATAGCTTATAACCAAGTGTTTAATCCTTTGTCACATTTTGTTCTTCTAGAACTGAAATCTGATTAACCCAACATTGACCCAGTATGGCTTTCTTGTTAATTATGTGGTTTCGTATCTTGGGGCTGTGGTTGGGCAGATTTTTTTTAGTAGAGCTCCTTATTGACTTTCATACAGAGAACGTGCATGAAGATGTTGTAGCAACAGTTACAGCTGCTCAAATTTTCTATTTCATTACGGTTATACTTTGTTGTGTTTTCGTTAGGAACATGCAAGGCAGCAAGGAGAATATGAATCCCTTCACCGCGACCTAATAATGGGATTTGGCACTTGGGATTTTGGTCCTCTGGACTTGGAAAACCCATTTCCAAACAAGGAAGGTTCTGTCCATCTATGGCAAGGAGATGAAGACCGTTTTGTACCTGTACAGATGCAGCGCTACATTGCTCAACAACAGCCTTGGATTCAGTATCATGAGCTACCAGGTGCAGGCCACTTGTTCCCGTTCCAAGATGGGATGGTCGATGCCATCTTAAGGGCAATGTTAAAGCACTGATGTTCCTATGGATCTTAAGATTCCTACATTCTCTGAGACTTATTTGTTGTAGGAGTTGAGTTGTGTTCTTGTTTTTGTGAGAATACTTGCAACAACATTGGAACTGCTTATGGTTCTTGGTGATTTGTTCATTTGACATATAAAACAAATCTATGTAGTAGTATACTAAACATTCCATTGTAATTACTATTGTACTATTGCCCTATCACTCAGGAACAGTTCTACAAAACCTCCAAATGAAAAGTTAAAAATGAGGTCATAATAATCTAGACATTAAAAATTTTATTCTACATGAATGATTAAAGCCATTAATAAGTTTATTTCTCCCAAGTAACAAAATGTTTATCAATCTTGTGGAAGTTTTTGCATCTCGTTAAACTTTGCTGATATTTTTAGAATTTTGGGGATAAACAATAGCCCGGAGGATCGCCTGGGGTAGTGAAATGATAATGCCAATTTATATATCACCCAACTGCAAATTCATTAAATAAAATTTTCCCTTTCGTTGATGAGGTGTCTGTGTCTCAATTTGTCCAGACTTGACCAACGTTCTATTTGCGGTCTTAATGAATCCCAAAACAATAAGAATGCCCACCAAGCAGGGCTGCGGTGATATTTGTAATGTGGGCCAATACAGCATAATGCATCCTAAACTATTTGGACGATAATTATAATGGAGTGAAGATAAATAAAACATTTTTCTTCAACATAATTATGTCACTAGACCAATATTTCATAGGAATAAGAAGTCTCCATCAGCATTGCGGGACCTATTCACCTGTACCCTACTATTCTGGACCCTTTGCATCCCAACCATTTATTTAAGATGAATAAATGATTGGGATGCAAAGGAAACAGAAGGTCCAGAGTAGTAAAGTACAGGTGAAACCCAGCATTGCACAATCACAAAAAGCTCTCTCATTTATCATAATGACTTTTTCTTATTTCCATTTGGCCATCTGTCGGATGCCTAGCGGAGTAACATGACAAAAAGTAAAAATATTAATCGGAATCTGTTGACATTTGGCAGTAAGCAGCGACTCCGCATAGATTAAGCTTCGTCTGAAAGGCCAAACATGAGAAGATAACTGCGCACGTTCTCTTGGTTTATGCTAAATACCACTTCGACGCCACCAATCTCCCCAGCTCCATTTTGACTACAGGAGGCTCTATAGTTTGGCTCAGCATCAAGGCTACTTGAACCAAGGATTAAAGTGGAGACTCGGCGATGACACTTAGATTCGTTTTTGGCTCGACCCCTAGTTAGGAGGACTCGAGCTGCTTCTATCTCACACCACTCAACCTTTCCGCGAACGTTTTCGGAACCACAACACTCATCAATTTGTGGAGACCACAGGCACTTAGAATTGGAACGTGTTACGCTCTTATCTTCTCACGTCAATTTGTCACCAAATTGCAGGCACCTTTCCCCCTAGACCCTATCTTGGGCGAGACCGGTTGATATGGGGGTGTTCTGACACTGACTTTTTCACCATCGCGTCGACCTATTCTATGCTCATGGGTCATGCCGAGCATTCGTCCAATACATTTTAGCCTACTATCTGGCAGTGGCCTGGTCCTCAACGCATCCGAACCTTCCTCTGGTTACTGGCTAAGGAGCGTTTTCTCACTAATCATTCCCGGGTTTGCCGCCACCTGAGTACCGACAGCTCGTGCCTTCACTGCCCTGCCGACGAAACTTCTCTTCATGCTGTTCGAGACTGCCCTTGCGCTCGCCAAGTGTGGGACACCATGCTCCTGGCTCGCTCCACTCCGGACTTCTACACGATGCCGCTTCAACAGTGGCTACTGGCCAACCTCCTCCATCATTGGGGACACGATTGGGTAGTCATTTTTAGCACTATGTGTTGGTTCTTCTGGACTTGGAGGAATAAATCTCTCTTTGATCTACATTTCACTTGGCCTCTGTCTCCTAACACTCTCATTTTCTCTTTTGCAGATCAGTTCTGCCAATTCATCGAGAGTTAGATCCGGGCAGGCACAAGCAAAGACGGAGCTACATGAGGCTTTGGGGAGCCACTGGGCCCCCCAACGTTTTTAAAAAAAATTATTTTTAATATATATATATATATAAACGGAGTTATTTAAGGGTCAGTGATATACTGGGCTCCCCAAAATTTAAAAAAATTAATATTTTGGCTCTCCTATATTAAATTTCTGGCTCCTTTAATGGGCACAGAGCCCCCTCCTCGTCACCAGCAACTCATTGGGTGGCGCACACTACCTTCAGGTTGGGTGAAGCTCAACACAGATGGAGCTTGTAATCGCTCCCAACGCTTCGCTGTTGCAGGTGGCCTTTTACGCGACTGGGATGACAACTGGCTAAGAGGTTTTGCTCAGAATCTTGGGTAGTGTGAGCCATTAACTACGGAACTTTGAGGCGTTTATATTGGGCTGTCGCTCGCTTAGAACCGATGCTTTCGCCAGTTAGAATTAGAGTTGGATTCGTTGGCAGTGTACCATCTCATTTCTTCAGTGGTGAACCGTTCCCAGGCTTCCCACCCCAGTGTCACGGGTATCCACAAACTACTTGCGCGGAGTTGGTCTGTTATTCATCGTCACGCTTATTGAGAGAGTAATAGATGTGCGGACTGACTAGCTATCCATGCAGTCCTTTCGGATGTCGGTCTTACAGTTTTTGATTCCACACCTATCGGGTGTCACTTTATCCTCTTAGAAGATCTATCAAGATTCTGCTTCCCTCGATTAGTGTTGTAATTTTTCTGTATTTCCCCTTTAATTTTAAAAAAGAAAAAGAAAAAAGTAAGGAGATTCCTGATGCATTTTTTTAAAATTTTTATTTAGTATAATATTCAAAGGGTTTAAACCACAATTCTCATCAGTGTTGTAATTTTCCTGTATTTCCCCTTTAATTTTAAAAAAAGAAAAAGAAAAAAGTAAGGAGATTCCTGATGCATTTTTTAAAATTTTTATTTAGTATAACATTCAAAGGGTTTAAACCACAATTCTCATCGCCCTTGTGTGCCTTGAATTGTTTTGGTTTGGTGTTTAGTAATGGCAGCAGGAGGGAGCAGGAAGATTTCTGCAGCTTCAGCAAGGGCTCATACTAGAGGACCTAAGCAGAATAACTCTTGTAGCTTTTTCTCAGGTTTTCTTCTTCTTCTTCTTCTTCTTTCATTGTTTGCCGTATGATATATTGTGCTTTTATATGTATACAGCATTCATTGCGTGTGTCTATATATATATATTGGTTTGGTGATTTTTTACCAGTGGGACTCCCAAGAAAGTGGATTGTTTTCCTTAAAGCTAAGATTAAGCGTTAATTGGATATGAGAAAGTGCAAAGTTTTACGGAGTATGATCCTAAGTGTTTTGCTTCATCTAGATCCATTTACTGTTTCTATGGAGTTCCTTCCTATGGGAAGATTTTATAACAGAAGAAAGCGGATAGTGCTCGAAACAGATTTTTGTATATGATATTTAATAAATCCGAAAGAGTACAGTCGCTCCCTTTGTATAGGGAGGAAGAATAGTATACCTCATATACTGATATTATTCTAGAAGAATCCTTCAGCTGTACACATGTTCTGTTATAACAAATTACTGTACGAAACAATAAGTATTTACATAACTAGCTTTCAGTTTCCATATTATCCTTTATAATAACGGAGAGCCGTCAACATTTTGATCCAAAGTTGATGCATTTACAAAATGGTAGAGGCGAATTTTAACATCCGGGTAGGGGACGATTTTATGTTATGCGGGAAGAAATCAAATTGACTTATAGACCTGTTAGAGTTTCCATAACATTATATTGCATAGACTAGAGTGGCATTAGAAAGAACTGATAAAAAGGAACAAAAATGTTCTTCAACAGGTATATTTTCTATTAGTTCTAATGGAATCACATCATTGTATTCGTGCCACCTTGTGACCATTAAGGACTGATCATGTATATGTGTCAAACTGATCATATGCCATCAAATTTCATGAAGATATGGGAGTACATGCAGTTGGATGCTTAATTAGTTCAGTAATGTTTCTTGTTCTCATTCTGGAATGGATAATTGGTCAGTTTTTCTCTAACTTTGTGGAGCTTAACTGCATTGGAGCTAAAATTTGCAGGGATTTCTGCCAAAATATTGTTGGTATTCTTTGTTGGGAATCTGGCATGGGCTTATCAGATAATCCAACCTCCTCCACCGAGGACCTGTGGTTCTCCAGGTGGACCTCTGGTTAAATCATCAAGGATAAAACTTAGAGATGGCAGGCATTTGGCTTACAAAGAGCATGGTGTCTCAAAAGATACGGCCAAGTATAAAACTGTCTACATTCATGGCTTTGATTCTAGCAAACATGAAGCTACTATTTCCACTCACATATCCAAGGTACTTACAGTTCATTTAATGTTTTCAACATTCCTTTTAAATACAGCTTGATGTTTAAGTAGTTGCTTTTCATCTCACATCGGGTGTTGTTTTAGGAAATTGTTGAAGAACTAGGGGTATACATAGTGTCGTTTGATAGGCCAGGTTATGGGGAGAGTGATCCTCATCCAGAACGAACATTGAAGAGTTTTGCCCTGGATGTTGAGCAGCTTGCCGATCAATTGGGACTAGGATCAAAATTCTATGTAATTGGCTTTTCCATGGGCGGTGAATTGACATGGACCTGCCTTAAGTACATACCTCACAGGTACCATTCAACTATTTTTAAAGATGATTGAAATACAGAGGCTTCAGTTATTATGTCTGTGTCTATCTGCGGAAGGACACAAGAAAACAAAATAGCTGGTATGCACTGCTTCCTTTTTATGCTTTTGTTTAAAGGTATACTTGAACTATTTATCAGGCTAGCAGGGGCCACCCTATTGGCTCCAGTTGTTAACTACTGGTGGCCTGGTTTTCCCTCAAACTTATCCAAAAAAGCATACCATCAGCAGTTAACTCCTGATCAATGGGCACTCCGTGTTGCTCACTATGCCCCATGGCTATCATACTGGTGGAATACTCAGAAGTGGTTCACTGGCTCTACTGTGATAGCTCAGTTTTTGGAAAATTTTTCTCCCAAAGACCTAGAATTCATGGCTAAGGAAACAGACGATGACAATGTATGTCTCTTTATCAACGAAAAATTCCATGCATTATCTATCTTTTACGATTAAAGAACATAACATGTGAGGTGATCAAGGAGTACAAGTATGAGCATCAATCTTTCAAAATTTAGAGACCATAACATGTTAGCTGATCAAGAAGTGCAAGTATGAACATCGATCTTTTACAATTTAAAGTACCATAACATGTCATGTGATCAAGAAGTACAAGTATAAACTGTAACTAGATGAGATTTGCAGTACATGTGTGTCATTTGTCAGTCTTTTGAACTTGGTTTGGTGCTGGCTTCTATCTACTATTTCTAGCAGGATTAATAGTTGGTGAGAGTATATACATTCATAAAGGCTCTGTTTTACAAGCATTCAGTAGCACAAATACTTGTTTTCTGAAAAGGCAAATCTGACGCCTTGATGGTAGAAACTTTTCTCCGTTCGTGTTTTCACACTGACTATTAACCATGGGTCATTGTTTATCTTCTGTGGTAGTTTAAGGCAGAATCATAGTTCCTAAATGTTTTTCCGTTAAATTTGGCTAGACGCTGCCATTTGTGTTGCACAATTTCTTGAGTAGAATTATTTATAACGCAGCCATCTCTTGTAGTTGGAAGATTCAAGTAGTTTAGTAACAACTTACCCTTCAAATTGACTCTATGAGACTCAATATCTTAGTAATGGTTGTTTTTTTTTGGGTCAAATAGAATAATGTTTGGATATTCTTGAAGGCTTATAAGAAATCTGTTTGCTAGATGATGTTTCAGTTCCTCCCCTGCAACATCTTATATACCAAAACAACTTATTTCTTTCTATCTGATAATTTTTTAGTCTTTCCCTGACAAAAAATTGCACTACCACTTGATTTTGTGTTAAAACTCACAGCTTTGGTGTGATTAATTCCGCAGAATAGATATACTGTCTGGTCGTATTAGCTGCTATTTCAAAGCTTGAGCATTTAACCAAGTTAATTCTGTATAACCACTGTCAAACATCTGAAGTCCAGTGGACCATCGCAATGTTGAAAGGAATAATCCACCTCGTTTGCATGATTATGAAATTGAAGATGCTTTTCTTTCGATGAACCAAATGCTTCATCCTTTTACTTTTCTTCATCATAAATCATACATCATGTTTTGTCATTTACAGTTGTTATTGCTTACGACTTGAGCAATCATCTTTCCATTGCATTTTTCTACGCTTAAGGACTAATTATCTGAAAATTAAGCCGTCATCTATAGATGGACAGAACTTGTCTATCATGTGCTACAACCCATACTCCAGTTGTTTATCATCTTTTATAGGGCATGCACCTAATTAGCTCTTACATAAATGTTCCCAAATATGCTGTAGCATCTGAAGGGTTTTTTTTCCCTATCAAACTTTATAGTGCTTCTTCTATATGTTAGATAATAAACCTGAATTATAATTGTTAATCCTATTTAGAGTTATTAGTTAGAGTCATTGTTTAACTTAAATAGTAGTAGTTTAGTTTATCTGATTTTATAAGTCTATATTTATATGGTCATATTTCATGTTTTATTGGATGATAATTTACCTTATAATACAGAAGATTGTTTAGCCTCTATACCCGTATCTTTTGCCTTTATTTTGCTGTCCAACACTATATGGTCTTAACTTGCAAGTCTTCTTAGGAATTTCCTAGACAGCAAGGAGAATATGAATCTCTCCATCGTGATCTGAACATTGGATTCGGGCCTTGGGAATTTGATCCTATGGATCTGGAGAATCCCTTCCCAAACAATGAAGGCTCCGTTCACATATGGCATGGGGATGAAGATCGACTTGTGCCTGTACTACTTCAGCGCTACATTGCTAAACGACTCTCTTGGATACATTATCATGAATTGGAAGGTATGGGACATATGTTTCCACTTGATCGTGGGATGAATGACGCCATCATAAGGGCCATGGTAAAGCAGTGAGATCATTCTTCTGGTTCACTGCCTCTTATTATGTGCTTGTAAATTATTTCTCTAGTCTGACGATTCGGCATGTTCTATCTGGTATACTAACTTGGGTATAATAATATTTGCTACTGCAGTAGTATTTTATAATGCCAATTGTATTGCCATTAAACAAGTTTGAACTATCTCGTTGCCTCCCACGGATCATCATTTTCAGTTGGTGATATAAGGGGATAAACATCAACTGTAAGCCTACTGCATGTTTAGTACGACCAGTTTAATTTGATCGGAGAACATATCTTCTCTACAATTCTGCAATTTATCAATGCCAAATACAACGTTTACTGAGGCATCATGGATACAAATGGTAAAGATAATTATAGGCCACAACACTAACATTTGGCACTCATGCTGCCTATAACAAAAGAAAGGAAAACGTCAACCTTGGACCCATCACAAGTAAAGACAGTTGCGAAACATGTTTTGTTAATTGACACAAAAAGGTACGAGATAAAAATGATCGCACAGAACTCACAACATTTTTGGATCAAACCTTCTTCTCATCAATCCAATTTGCTTAGGACTCAGTCCAAAAGCTTTCACAAGAAGCTCATTATCAATGCCAGATCCGAAAACAGCAGTTGGGATCTTTTGGCTTCCAGGATTTTGGCTGTTGAAACTTCCAATAACTGTAGCAGGCTTGTCACCAACGTTCATTTGGAAATGCACCAGGCCTCTAGGGAGCACCATGACCTCCCCTTGCTCGATTACCCTTGCAAAGACTCGGTTGTTTAAATCGACAAAACCTGAATAAACACGTCCTTGCACCACATGGGTGATCTCAGTGGCTCTTGGGTGGAAATGTGGTGGATTAATGGCACCAACCCTGAGGTCAGATCGCACAAATGACATGCCTAGTGTGTTAAGGCCTGGAAAATTTGTAGGGCTGACGGGAATCGCGGCAAAGCCGGTGTCAGAGAAGTTTCCGGGGGTTTTGATGCCGGAAAAGACAAAGTCATCAGTGGTTGCTTCTGAGGAATTTTTGCATGGGAGAGTTGTGAACTTTGTAGTTCTTAAAAGACCACCTTTTGTGTTTGGTATGCAAAAAGCTTGAACTGGGTCGGGATCCGACGCCGATGCCTGGAGGAATAACGTAATGAAGATAACTACGGAAATGGCCAACTTCGAATACATTTTTTGTCGCAGGAATCTTGCTAGAGAGCTAGTTTGGCTTTTATAGAAATGGCATTGAATGTTTTTGCCAAAATGTGGCTCCATTATTAGCTCCATTATGTGGTCTGCTAGTGAAAGTTTCTTTTCTCTTTCAACATTGATTGGTGTTTTTGGGGTTGCTTAATACGAAGATATTCATAATCTTTTTTTAATATTAAAATAATAAAATATATAGTTAAATTTATTCTATAAAGCCTTTATTAGAACCACTGCTCTCATGTTTTATTCAGAAAATATTTTAATAAAAAAAACGGTGTATATTATAGTTTTAATTAATGGTCTCTATCAAAACAAGAGTTTCTATGAATTCATGAAAACCATATGAAATGACACTTCACTTGTCATTTTAACAGTGAGATTATGATAATTTGTTATTGCCTCTACTTTTAAGAAACAGAATAATTTAAGTAATTATAATAATTGAATTGAAATGAATGCAGCGTGCAGTACTTTAGTAGCCAAAGTCTTATACGAAGGCTTATATGTTAACTTTGTTATCTACAGTTAGATTTAGAGTGAAAAAAATCATCCAAAGTTTCAAACTAGAACAGTATCGTCTCATATATACAACTACAGCTACAGAAAAGTATGTAAAACTTGAAATCATTAAAGAACTGATCGCCTTATGGAGAGCAATGAGTCATGGGGATTAGCCGAAAGGTATTTCCACTTGAGCTAAGGCTCATTGGCCGTATGTTATTTGAGTTAATTCTTTCTTCCTTCTCCCATGACAATACGCTCTTTAGAATCATGATGATGATTACAGGAATTTAATATGCAGACTTCCAGGATTTGAGGCACACCACCTGCTGATTGAAAGGTGTTGGGTCCTACGAATTCGTGATGTTGGTTGAGCACATTATTAATGTCCATTTCAGCCGATCTACAGAATGACGGTGAAAAAATTCAAGTGATTGACTATGCTTAAGCCTGTAAGATTTGTCGGATTAATTCACATCCTTGGCTTGTTGTATGCTTAAAAAATATTAGATTAGAAACCATTGGACCGCAGGATGATAATGGCAGTAACTTTTTAGAGCTACTTGTCAAGCTTTGCGTTCCAGTTAAGAGATATAAAAATATCCACTTAACGTTAAGGTAAATTATTCCATGGTTGAAAATGATATCGAGAATGGATAATGAAAGGAACATGCAATTCGTTTCAATAGATTATATCAAGATTAATACGCATTACGTGATTTTAGAAAGTAAAAGTATTGTTAGTTATAAAACCAGGATCAATCATAAATTTGTATTAACAAAGAAAATGCGAAAAAAAAAACCTATTTTGGGATCTATTACCAATGAACAAGCTGCTGAACGACATGAACAAACTTCTCAACGTTTGAACAAGTTCTTCAAACTTTCAAGTATAACCTTCATGAATGTTGTATATATATTTGTATGTCGTTAACGTCGTTTTGAGCAAAAAGTGTTTTAGGTAACAATACGTTGACTCTTGACGGTTAGAGAAACTGAATATTCATAAACTTATTTAAGCAGGCATAAGTGTTTTTATTTAGGAAATAGACAAAAATGTTGCTATAAGTATAGTTATTGTTGTCTTTGGTTTAAGGCAACATAATTCATATTGTTACAATAGTAGCGATGCAAAGCAATAGAATTTTTTGATTAGGCAACAAAATAAAAAATTTTGCTTTAAGTTTTGATTAAGACAACATATTAGCTTCTAACTATAACCACAATATTAAATAGATATTGTAACACTTTTAATTCTTTATAAAGTAACAAGTGAATTATTTGAGGCAATAATTTATTTTTTTGTTATCAATATTATTTAACGTAAAATCAAGGGCAACATCTATATCGACATCAAAAGAAATATATAGATATTAATATACATCTTAATTACGTACGTATTATCAAAGATACATTAACAATAAAAAACGACTTATATATATAATATAGTCTATAGGAACTTGTAAAATTCAATCTTTTAACATATTCAAAATATGAAAGAAAAAAATCACTAGCTCAAATATCCATCTATAATATTGTCCACCATTTCATATAGAATATAAGTGAATTAATCTAAATAATAAACAAAACCAATATGTAAGGGTGATCCAAAATCCTTCACCAATTATCTCTTTGTCTACTAATTATTACCGTCCTACAAAAAAAGAAAGAAAGAAACAATAAGTATATTAGAATTATAAAACTACTATGCTCACAAATAAGTTGATATATGTAAAAAAAAATGAAATCAAGTATATTAGAATTGTAAAACTACTTTGTTATGATGTAAATTTAATCAAGACAAATAATATAGTCCAAAAACTAACAACACAATGGTTCAGTTTTTTTATGAACAAATTTAGAAAGCATGGACATAAGCAGTGAATCTCAGCAAAAAAGATAACAAAATGATGTACAAAAACACTAAATTAAAGAAATTTGTTACTTGATATTCTTCATGTTGATATGTAGTTTGGAGGAACAGAAGATTCCTTTCTTAATTGACTAGGTGTAATCAATTTACAAAGCATATCTATGTCAGTGGTATTAGCTTGCCCATGCTACATAAATGAGTTCACCACTCATCAAGGTTGTAGTCCATAATAAGCAAATGTTAAAATGTATGTTTTAAGACTAAAGTAATGGTTAACTTTATTCTTAAAAGCATACTTGATTCTAGATTCATTTAATAGTGCTATTCTCGATAGTCAACAACTATCATGATATGAAATTCATCATTTCCTTGAAGTAAACTCCTTTACTTACATGGAGATAAATCACAACACTATAGTTTAAACCATAATCAAAAGACCAACTTGATTATTCAACTGTGAATCAATGGATTTAGTTTCTAATAATATATATGTTTCCTATGCATCTCCATATATATGTATATTATTTACAAAAGAATCTTTGTCCCTTATGACTAGTTATTTAATGCTTATACATATAAAATCGAATTCTTTTGTTTCATTAATAATAAATATTTTCATTGCAAAACTGTAACTGGAAGAAAATTAAGTTACATGTAAATACACTTGTTTTACAGGGCACTATATTTACATAACTTCAACAATTTCCCACTTGCCCTAAAGCAAGTATGATATATCCCTAATTCCCATCCCTTCTAGGTGACCCTCATAGCTCTTTTAAGACAATATTTTTGTGAATGGATCAGCAAGGTTTTGCTCTGTGAAAATCTTCACCATATTCACCTCTCCATGTTGTATTATCTCCCTTATGAGATGATACTTTCTCAATGTGTTTGGAAGCTTTGTGATTTCAAGGTTCATTAGAATTAGCCATTGCCCCATTATTACCACAATATAGTGTAAGGACCTTTTCTGCCTCAAGAACCACCTTCAAATCATTTAGGAACTTGCAGAGTTAAACTAATTCTTTTATTGTTTCATAAGCAGAAACGTACTCAGCCTCCATAGTCGAATCAGCAATATAAGATTGCTTGATACTCCTCCAGACTATGGTTTTACCTCCCAAAACAAATATAGAACCAAAAATTGATTTCCTTGAATTAATATCTAATTGGAAATCGGAATCTGTATATCATGTCGGAACAAGATTACTTTTAGAGTAAATAAGCATTAAGTTCTTCGTCTTATGAAGATACTTCAATATATACTTAACCACAGTCTAATGCTCTATTCTTGGATTGGACTGAAATCTACTTATTAATCCCACTGTGTAACAGATATTCGGTCTAGTGCAAAGCATTGCATACATTAAACTTTCAATTGCCAAAGCACATGGAATGTTACGCATGTGTTCAACCTCCTCTTGGGTTTTAGAAACTTGTTCCTTTGAACATTTGATTCTATGTCTAGTAGGTGTCAAACCTCTCTTGGAATCTTACATAGCAAATTTATTGAGCATGTTCTCAATGTAGGTTAACTGAGACAAGGCTATTTGTTTTCTCTTACGATCCCTTATAAGTTTGATCCTTAGAACATAGTTAGCCTCTCCCAAATCCTTCATTGAAAATTGTTCATTCATCCATCCCTTAACTATAGATAACATTTCCACATCATTCCCAATGAGCAAATTGTCATCAACATACAGGATTAGAAAAATAACCTTGAAAGTAAATCACTTGTTAATATAGAAATCACATATAATGTGTAAAATACACAAGAGGGGGTTGAATAGTGTAAAATATTCAAAGATATTAATCTTTAGAAATTTCTTGAATTTCTTTATAAATTCAAATGATCACAAAACAATTCACTTAAGTAGATGAGTAATGCAATCGCAAAAATAATTATCTACTCTTCTAACTACAAGAAAATTAAAAAGATAACAGTTAGAGGATAGACTCTGCGATTTTATACTGATTCACCCTTAACCTTGGGCTACGTCCAATTCTCAGAGTTTGTCTGAGATTTTATTATACTTTTCAACTTTACAAGTATTCTTTCTACACTTGCAGAGCTTCTTCAGGTCTCTCTCATAAAGTATTCTTTATCTGCTTTCTTAGCCTCCCTAGGCTCTAATCTTTCTTTCTCTTAGAAAGATATTGTTTGAGCTTCACGTTACAGATGTATTCGCTCTTTTTCTTTTGCACTTGAGTACAAAGTTTCTCTAAGTATTGTATAATCAGATTTTCTCTCTTGTATTGTATCTCATTGTAAAAAATGTTATTTAGTTTATGACTATAACTAGTATTTATAGCTTAAGTCTTCAACTGTCTTCTTGAGAAAACTGCTTTTTAAATCTTCTAGAAACCATTATTAATTGAGTCTTGTAACTAATTCCAACTAACTAATTGACTGATGTTCTAGAATAGTTTCCATTTGCATCGTCTGATACTATACTTCTTCTAATGCTACTTCGCTTGGTGTCGCACTTTCATCTTGTGTCATGCTTATATATCTTCTTACGTTGACCTTCTGTATCTTCTTATGTTGACCTTCTGTATCTTCTTATGTTAACCGTGTATCTTCTTATGTTGACCTTCTTAAGTCGTCCGTCTTGAGTTTCAAGTATCTTTTAGGTTTGACCATGCATCATCTTAAGTTGACGATTTGTGTCACTTACATTTTTCTGCGCACTTAACAAACTCATCAAAACAATTCACACAATTTTAAGATTATTATTATTTGATTGTTATCAAAATTAAAGTCTTCTTGACTTAGCAATCTCCCTCTTTTTGATGATAACAAATAATCATAATATTATAAGATAAAATAATATTCAGATGAATAAACAAATATTGCTCAGAAGAATAATAATCAAAGCAAAACACAAGAAATGCATAAGATATACAATGCTTTCTAATATTTTCACTTTTCTTTTTTTTCCTCTTCTCCCCTATTTGTTATTAATCAAAAAGATAGCTCATCTTAGACGCTTCATAATTTCAAAATACATATGTTGAATATCAATGCAGATCGTCATGAGGTCTTGTTTAATAGAAACATGTAGAAGTGTTATTTCCTTATGAAGATCACCCACTGAATCACCCAATTCATCAACCTGAGTATGAATTTCCTCAATATTTTTCACTAAAGCTTCCTGAACTTCCTTCTGATTGTGACTAGCTTTATTACAATTGATGAAATGGTTCAAGAACTTCGAATTAATAGTAGGATCTTGTTGTATTTCACTAAGCATATGAAGGTGTTCAATAACAGATGGTTCTCTAGGTGAAACATCTAACTTTATGATTTGGATTGAGGGTAATTTGAAGGTTTGCTTTCCTTTTGAGAGATCAAAATCATCAGGTCTGGTTAGTTTATAAATTGGTTGCCTAAGAAGGTGTAACACATTTTTTAATGAAGTTATGAAACCTAAGGGTCTGAAATGCATGATTAAATGCACAAAGGCTTTTAAGTTAAAATTGATACCTTCAACTGTGATACTTTTGTACCTTCCTTTTGTCACAGTGCCAACTACCTTAAAACTTTCGTCTTTGGTAGAAACTCGAAATTGACTCCCTGATGCCCTTCACACCTACAGGTTGAGCTGCATTACATGCATCGTCTATGTTCTTCACAGCCACTTGAATTTGTTCTTCTATAAGATCATCTTCATGCCCTTTAGGAAACATCTTCTTCTTCCTTTTTTCTTCATTTTTTACGAGGGTCGGACATCTTGGTTGTACATCTGGTACAATCTTTATTGTTGTTCTACTTGTAATCAGATAGATTGTATAATGATATTTTAAAATATTCATTAGATATGGTTCTAACTTTTCATCTCGTAAAATATAATATAGTCTTCGTTCTTCATGACTGAGAAGATGTCGTTTATTAGTATAGGCTCGACTTATCTCTTGACTGTCTGCTTAGAAGGTTCTCTGATAATAAATAAAATTCTGTTTCGATCAGGTACTGATTTTTCTATAACCTTCATTTTCAAATCCTTTATCTTGATTGGTTGAGAAGGATTGTAAGATACTAATTGGTGTTCAACTGTCACTGCCTTCTATGGAATATTAGATGAAGAAACCTTTTTCTGACCAAGCTTCATCTTCTTTTGTTCTTCTGTAAGTTTGGAAAAGAGTTGTTGTTGAGGCTTCTTCCTCTCAAATACTAACATCCTTTTTATCTCTTTCTCTCTAGATGATTTTGTTGATTGACTTTGTAAGATAGAGACAATTGATTTGATAGGCTGCTGTCGTTGCTCTTGTTTCTCAGAATCTCTACTAAGAATCAAAACTTTTTGCTTCTTCTGTTTTTGTTGTTGTAAGGTCAATAATCTTAGTGACCTTCTTGACTGTTTGGGCTTTTCTGGTTAGAGTGTCTCAGCCTTCCTCTTCAAAGACACTTGATGAGTTGATTGTTGAACCCTGCTTTCCTCCCTCTGTAGAATCGTCTTAACTTGTATTGGCACATCAAACGATTGTTCAACCTTTTCTTCTATGAATATTCTTCCTACCAATCGAGGTTTGTTTGTCTTTCAGATGGAACATGTTCACTCCTGCTTTGTCTTACTATAAGCTCCCCCTCAGACTTTGCTTTCTGTGTAAAACCTATTTCCACTTCAGCTTCAATCTTGATTTCCATTCTGAGAATAGTAGAGGCATTAATAACACTCTTCACATTCATCTTTACCCTATTACCTCTATCAAGTAGGATTCCAAATTCTCTAGAGAATTTTGTCAACAACATACCATAAGGTAAAGAGCTATAATAATCTCCCTTAGAATCTTGTTCTTTAAAATCAAGAACAAAAGATTAATAGGTTGGTGAGTAAGTAGATGAAACAAAAAATGTTAATCATTCATTGTCACCATGTCCTTTGAGCCTACTCTTGACATAATACAGTGGATAAGAAATGAATGAAGAACCCTAGCCTTCGAAACTAGGGTTGAAGCCTTCTTGACTCGTAGATCACTACATCCATATAGTTGTCAATTGATGTGAGCTTTATCTACATGACCTTAAGCGATCCATTTTGTATTGTTAAATAGTTTTGCTCCAATACTTGGACACCTAATAGCCTTCTTGATAAAATCTTATGTGACTATAACCGATAACCCATCTACCATCGATACTAAGGTGTTGTCCACCACCTTTGCATTCTTCCAGAACTCATATATCTCATTCAAATAGATTCTCTCACAAATATTGAAGAAAATTTTCCAGCCGACTACTTCAATTTTTGGTTCGATGTCCATCTTATTTTTCTTCAAGAAATGAAATCAATGTGTCTCCCATAGATAATAGATTTCTCCATTTTTGATTTGTAACAAATAAACACTAAACACACAAATGTATTTTGCTTAACGTAGAAAGGTTAGTATCTACCGATAAGGATGAAATGAGAAGAACTTGAAGTTTAGAATAGAGTATTGAATCGTTGTTCTTGAGAGCACTAAATAAGTTGATTTCAAAGTATTTCAAGAAAATTCTAGAGTATAAGATATTTTAGAATCTTGAGAAGATTTTCTTCCTATACGTACTCTTGAAAAGTTACCGTTCATAACTTACCGTTACTATTTATTTGAAAACTTATTACTTTTCATCTTCTTCTTGTATGAATCATCTAGGTCATAATGTATCAAACGAATGGTCATTTAACATTACCATATTCAAGTTTCATCTGATTTCCTTGAATCTATCTTCATTTAAGGGTTTAGTGAAGATATCTGCCCATTGTTGATTCATCTCAACAAATTGTAGACTGATGATTCCTCTCTGTACATAGTCTCGTATAAAATGATGTCTAACTTCAATATGCTTTGCCCTCGAGTGTTGT
>JANZLF010000004.1:30546789-30559347 GCA_026546835.1 Erythroxylum foetidum
TTAGTGATTGTCTTCGTGGTAGTACTTCCTTATCGTGGGATATGCGTCGGAACGACCCACGGGCGTCCCGGTGTGTATCCTGCGGTGAGGGGGCGCTACACATGTTGTTGGACTATCTCAGGAGTTGAATCTCCATCCGGAGTTGCAGACTCATTTTCAGTTAATACCCATAAAATATGTTCATATTGAAGAACAATGTCAAGGTTACGTCTCCATTCATTAAAATTATCTTCGTTTTTCAATTTGTTATTTGTCAAGAGTAAGGTGAGTGGGTTCATTTTGTAGTTAATTATGACTGAAAATTAAAACATGAGCATACTAGTCAATAATATTGGAACTTTGTATAAAATCATGATGTATGTATGCATGATTAACAAAACTTTAAAAATTAAAAACTTTATACAACGGTTATTTTTCTTATCTATAACAAACTAAGTAATGGTGGGTCATTTTATCCATTAAAAAAAACTGGGACCCTCCCACTAAAAAAGCTACCAAGCATCTTCATGCTTAACTTTTAAACAAACATCATAATTTGGTCCATATTTTTACCAACTGAGCTACGGTGGGTAGGTTATTAATAAAATATGATGAGTGTTTAACCATTTGATTCATTCACTAAAGATCCTTGCAAATCATGGCTTGATAGGACGTCACATTTGCTACCAATAAGCGGACTTATCCTTAAAGAGACCCAAACCATGTAAGATCTAAGATTTATGTCCTCTGATGGGGAGTAACACTTCACCATACGCAAATGGGCCATCATTTGGAGACCATGGACTTTCACATGAGCATCCTCTCCCACTCAATCTTTTTGAGTTTTAAGTTTTAATTACCATCTTGTCTAGATGTAATTTATTATCCATCATATATTGTTTCATTATATATCTCATACATAATGAATGCATGACAAAGCTTAGGGTTGAAAATTTTCTAAATGACATGCAATCGCATATTATTTACATTCATTTATCCATTCATCACATGAAATAATAAGCCACATTTGATTGTTCATCCTAGAAACATAAAAAAAATTACAAGCTTTTTAGTTCTAAAATATTCTTCTTGGACTTGTATCTTTCGTTTCGAAATCTTCGCTCACATGACTCGACCCATTCAGTAAAAAGTGTGTAATGGCTTTACTTTTTCAACAAAAAAATTGATTTTCATAAAACTGAAATTTTTTTCCAAAGGAAAACAAAAATCTGCATTTGTTTTTCACTAAAACCAAAACTTATGAATATGACAAAAAAAATTTAGCACTTGTAAAAACCGAAACTTTGTTACAAAAAATTTCATACAACAGAAATTTGTTGGAACAAAATTTCAGCACTTTTGCTTTCTAAAAATCGAAAAACAACCAAGACACTATAACTAAAACCGAAACTTTACCTCTTCATTTCTTCAATCCAAGGCTTGTTCATCTTCATCATTACATGATTTTGTACATTAAATAATCAAAGAAAACATCAAAATGAAACCAAGGAGGAAACATGGTGATGATAGACCACCCTCCTTGTTACAAACTAAATGAAGAAATCTCATAAGGGAACTTTAGAATCTATGGACAACTAAAATAGCACAACATATACCATATATATTTCTATCACATAAAAATATGCAGCATAAAAAAATGAGTGCCAACCCATGCATCACATATAGGAACCAAAATCATGCAAAAAAAAAGGCTTTGATGCCAATTGTTGGATTGGAAAAAGAAAGCATGCCATACTTGGAGAAATGGTAGATTTCAAAACTTTTTAGAAATCTAAATTGTAGTGGAAGCAATGTATCTAAATCATCATGCCAATCTATACAAGATATGGTATAAGAATAATAATAAACATAAACAAGATAGAGATTATTACCAATTCCTTCGCTACAGCTTTAACTCTTCACTGTACTATCCTCTCCTTCTTCTTGTATCCAACCCTAGCTTTATTCTTGCTCTTGAATCCTTTCCTTTGTCAATATTTCCTCTCCTTTTTATTGTATCCTTAACCAATTTTATCTACCACTTGTTCTTCTTGGACAACTTGGTTAACAAGATCCTTTGGTGGGAAAGGAGAAGAAATGTTTAGAGGAGATTTTTCTTAGAAGAAAAAGGAAACAATGAAACTCTTCTCATTCAAGGTTTCGACTATGCATAGGTGAGAGGAGAGAGTTGGTCAAAATAATGCAAGAACCCTTTTCATAGGTGAGAGGAGAGAGTTGGTCAAAACAATGCAAGACCCTTTCTTACATACCTCAATTTCGGTTATGCATGAAAAGAAAGAAAAAGGAGAGCATCCAATGCATCACACCTTTCTTTAGTCAAACGTAAAGAAGCCATTAAATGAGACATTTCTCATTTGTTTTAAGATGGGTATATGAAAAAACTAATCACCCAATATGACATGTCAATTTCGATTTTTTAGTGATGAAAGATGGAAGATGATCCATACAACACACATCTTTCATCTTTAATCAAATGAGTGCTAAAAAGGTTACATTATATTCTATCATTGAAAGATAACCATTAAATCATTTAATGGTAAGATCATAACTCCATTTCATAATTATAAAGCATGATAAATACCATCTTCATTTAGCAATTCAATGCTAAATGTGCGGCTACACATTCAACCATTAAAAATCGAAAAAACACTTTATTTCTTTAATAATTTTGTTTTAATATAATTAATCTAATTAATTAAATTAAACCAAAGTCTAGCCCATTTTTAAATGTTCATTTGGGCTTCTAATTAACCATTAATTAGTACAAGCCTATCATTCAATTATTGGCTTTAAAACCTCCATTTATATTTCTTACTTTGCTTGATAACCTTCCTTGAAGCTAAGTGAAAAATCTTGTTAGACTTAGATAATTCAAGCTCCAATAAGCCTATAATTAATTAATCTCATTAGAATTTATTCTAGCTCATTAACTAAATGTCATTCCACTAAATACAATTAGTTGAATTCTTGAATTACTAAATATTATGAGAACACATATGTTGGACCCTATTTTTGGAGCCTAACGTTTCAGAATATCATAACACATGACTGTGCGTATTTTTCTGTAGGGTTATTTCAAAGAACCCTCATTAGCCATCATCCCACAATAGTGGTGTGCCCACACCAGACAATCACCAAAATCACAATTTTATTTCTTCAAAAAATGTTGTATCTCTAAGTCTCTATTTTAATTTTAAGCAAGAACCATCTCAGTCGGAGCTCTATAGATGAAGTTATGCTTAAGAAACCAAAGTATGTTCATCCCCCAATTATGCACTCTAAATTGACCCCTAACTATCTTTCCATCAATATTTTTTAGATAAAAAACAAAAGCTACAAATTCTTATATAGGGACAGAAAAATGTGTTAGGAATCTATTACTTAAAGAATCACTTCATTTGGAGGTCGGATGATGAGGTTATGGCCAAAAGAATCAAATATGTTTATATCTTCAATCATATTGTACCTATACTGGGACAATTGCAATAACTTTCTCTAGAAACCTCAGATTGAGGTAATTCTTGGATGGTTTGAAAGAGGAAGACCATAAAGTGAGATTTTACCATTTAGAAGGTTAAAAATGCAAATCTACGTAAGTGTACAATGTGTGTCTGTTAAACGGACATACATGTCTACCTAACGGACATACACGGGATTGGGGGCCATTTTAGACCTAAAAAGGTCCGTTTAATGGACATAATGTCCATTAAATAGACATGGGCAAAGCTGGGGGTCCTAACAGAGCCGAGAAAGTCTGTTTAATGTACCTAAGGTCTATCTAATGGACATAAGGGTTACCCAAGCCTCTCCAATGCTTCCTACATCCATTCTAACATTACTTTCACTCATAATCTTCCCAAATTCACCTCTTCTAGTGAAAAACCACTTCTTAACAATTTAAAAAACAATTGGGTCTCATAAAACTCTAAATTCTCAACTCATTTGATTCATCAGATTCCACAAGTCCTTATCTTTCACCATAGCTGTTATGATATACATCCTATGCAGCATTACCAACTTATAATGCTCATATCTCTTAACTCTGAAATTCAAAATTTACATACTTTATACCGTTGGAAATCTAAAAAGATAAGATACAACTTTCATGAAGACAACTTTGTCTAATTCAGCCTAAATCAGTACAATCCTTCCCTTAAAGTCAGAACACAATTTCTACATCTATGAAAAGATTGAAAATGCAAAGTAAAAACTTTGAGAGTCATGAGCCAAAAATACAATCATATTTCATTATCATCAAAACATAAGTGCTTTACAAAGCTTCAATGGGCTTTCCTAGCCACAATACAACATTTTGCCAAAATCCCAAATTAAAAACGGTACTTGAACAATATTTTCTCAACATGCGACTACAACTTTGTTTTACATAAATTACTCCAAAACAAAACAAAACATGCAAATCCGGATTGATGCCTTGACTTTCAATCACTCGATCTCTTGCTCATCACCTGAAAATGGGACTGAAGGGTGGCAGTGAGCTTGAAAGCTTGTGGGAAATAAGTTTATAATGAATAACAAAAAAAAACCATTTAAAATGTTCATTGTTATGGAAATTTCTCATTGAATCATAGAACACCTGGTTTTTAAATTTCAACCAAATTCACAATAAAAAAAATCATGTATGCATCCATCTTGTCCACATATCATGAACACATAAACACATCAGAATGGTTTAGGTAGATTCATAAACATAACGAACTACACATTTTCATATAATGGTCTTGTGTAGTCGTAAACTTGACGTACTATCGCAATCTTACATAATGGTTTTGTGTAGACGTAAACTTGAGGGAGTCTATGAAGGAGATCCATGCCACTAGCGGGTAAGCGGGAGAAGCCTTTAACTTGGTCAACATGTACGTGACATACTTGAATAGATTACACCAAACTCACATAACATGTAATTCATGAATTGAAAACCGTTTGCCCAAATGACTCATTTTTTAAAACTTGTTTTTCATGAACATGATATATTTCGAAAACCATTTCCGAAAATGTGATTTCATAAACATGTATCTTTTCACAAAAATTTATTTTCAAAACATTTCTTTCAAGAACATGAAATATTTCATATGCATTTCCCTCATCTTTTCACAATTAATCAACCAAATTCAAATATCAAACGTGTTGCAATTTATCAAATCATTCAAAAGCAACAAATGTCACAATTATAAAGAAATGAAAAATCATTTTATTTTTTTGACTGAAAAGAAAACATAACGGCTCATTATCCAATTATAAACATGAAATCCACCTTGAATTTTCTTACTTAAAACTTGCTCAAAATTGTCTTCCCCCTTGCTCCTCTTGCCTCTCTTGATTTCCTTCATCAAAGATAAAATTTCCATTCAATAGGGATTCAAATTGGAGAACCCATAAGACATATTGACTAAAATTGATCCTAGAATTCTTAAACCCATACATTTCTTAAGCTTTATAAACTAAAACCTTGTCAAAAATCCAGAAGATTAAAATCAAACTTACTTTAAATCTTCACCGAATAGTGAGATTGTTGGATCTAATGGAAGCTCTAATCCTCCTCTTCCCTTTACCCTTCTTGAAAAACTTCAAAATCACTCTTTAAGCCTAAGAAATCCAAACCTAGCTTAGCTTTCTTTCTCTCCTTTCTTTTCTCTCCAACGACACTCTCTCCCTCTTCTCTCTTCTAATTTTCGTTTTTTCTTCTTCTAACACGAGCCAACTCATTTTCCTCTTACTCTTATACCCTTAATGAGTGCAAAATGCCCCTTTTGCCCTTCCTTCCAAGCTTTAAAACTTTAATGCTTAAGTAATCTTCCCAAAATACCCTCATATATATATATATATATATACTGTTACCACTTAATTCAACTAAACCATATTTTAAAATCCTACTAAGATTAACATAATAATTAACTTTAAATAAAATAATTAATCTAGCAAGACCTCAAAATTGTTTAAATCATGCCTAACTCCTTCCAAATATTCAGACCTTTTCTGATTAGGTAATGGAAGGAATTTGATAACATTTCCTTCTAAAAAAATGTTCCTCATTGTCTGAAGTTTTTAATAACACCAAAATTATTCAATTTAGTTCAGAAATCTAAAAGTTATATCCCAAACAATTTTGGACTGTTCTTATGCTAAAACAATATTCTATACTCAACTTCTATCCAAAAATTGACATTCTTAGAAACTGAATTGAAACTTGATTTCATCAAACAATTTATACCCTATGTCTCTAGTTTACTCCAAATAAAAAATAATCTTATTTGGATAACTAGAAAAAATGTTATGGCTAAAACACTGAAGTATACTTAGCAAATATGTTTCAACTATATTTTCCCACTTTTAACTTCCAACATTTCACATACAATAGTTCTGACTTTCAAGAAATGTTTGGGGTCCAACAATTCTCCATCCTTAAAGAATTTCATCCTCGAAATTCTTACTTGTGTGATCAAACAAATGGAGGTAATGATGCCTTATGTTTTCCTCAATCTCCCAATTAACTTCATCACTCGAATAATTTCTTCCAACTGACTATCGTCAATAAACTCACTCGGTCTTTGAGTCACTCATTTAGTCATTCACTTCTTAACTATTTCCTATATATATATATATGTATCTCAGATTACTCATAATTTTTCATTTTTTGCTTTAATAGCACCAATATCAAATCATATCGATATTTCTTAGTATATTCACATATAACACAATATGAATATGAGACATCTTTGTTAGTAATACTAACTCATAAATCAATGGCCCACTTTTTAATAAATTTGTATGGACTAATTCAATTCAAGCTTAGTAGTTTCTTTATCCTAACCTAAGCATATCTTGCACTTAATCTAAGCACACCTTGGGAACGTGATACTCTTAGAAACATTTTATCCTTTACTTTGTAGTTCACATCTCTATCTCATGGTATTCCCTACCTTTGGTGTTAATTCACATAATTCATTCATTTTTCTTGAGTCATTTAATTCCTAATACAGATCAATTTCACTTATCAGTAACATCTCTAATCAATTATGGCCTTCAACCATCTTTGGCCCTATTCATTCAAATAAAGAGGCGAACGACTCTTTTTGTCGTTTAATGCCGCACGATATTTACTGTTATCACTTTGATAATGATTGTGATGTTTAAAGTTAATCAAAGATGTAAATTGATCTCATATTCCTATGGACTCTAAAATATAAGTTTTAAGCATATCAAACTCGAAATTTAGATTTATTTTCAATTCCTCAATAAGATTCTCAATTTTTTGAATCCTCAATTTAGGCTTTGTTAATCCTTCCATGTGAATTGATGTTCAATTCCATAGCAAATAGTACTTTGATTTTCCCAAAACTCAACTCCACATTATACGCTCTTTTTTGCACTAGATTTGATAACCTTAATATCTAAATTCCCGCTTCAATGCTATTAGGATTTCTGCTTAATATATCAGATACAATACTAACTTTACTGGGAATTACTCATTTTTACAATCATTGTCTTTTAGTGCTTATATCTATTGTCTCAGTCTCGTATTCAGTTATCTTAAATCTCAAACTTTAATGATCTATATATGTATACATATATCCAAGATGTTTATGTACATATAATGTCTCCAACTTTCAAACAATCACTATTTTAACAAGTTTCAATTCATGTATCAAATAATCAACCCATGAAGTTTCAAATGTCTCCATGCATATCAAATCACTTTATCATGATGCATTGGATTTTATCCTAATCTCTTATCCAACATCATTGTATACTATAAAATCTCCAAATTCAGACGATATGATTAATATCAGTATAATTTCTCAAAATCCTCTTTACTTTCATTACTCGTATGATTTATACATTTTTGCTCAAGTATTTAAACTATTTTTCTCAACTTTTCGAATACATTTAATATATCATCAAATTTTTCTTGGATCGTTTTAATCTTCAATACCATAGTACTATCGAGGAATTTTTACTCCAACAGATATAACCCAAAACTCCTTGTGCCCGTGATTGGTTCTCGTAATTCTTTAAGTTTCTGATTCCTTAATAAGGTAGTATTATCCCACGTCATTTTCAATTTCCCAATTAACTTCCTTTCTTGAATGATTTTTTCAATTCGTTCGATTTCCTCTAATTTCACATTAACTTATTCTATTATCTGCTCATTCATACTAGTTTCTCCACACATTTCAATTTATTTGCAAACTTAACTTCCTGTGTTGGTAACACATTCATCAAAATCTAATTTATATCTCCTGTGCATACTCGTATAGAATATAATGTGGATCTAAGTTCTCCTCATGTTAGTAATACTGTTTCCTCAACTTCCAAAAATCCACTCAAATAGTTGGATACATTACATTAACCATAATGCATACACTCTTAGTAGCATACCCTATGTCTTATGCTTGAGTCTCCACTTAGGATATGACTCCAATATTCACTTTTGATTCATTACATATTCATTTTTGATTTGTTTTTTCATTGATCATTCTTAATATAAACTATTTGATCTACCTAACCTAATTCTGGAAAATTCTTTTTCGAAAGAAGATTTCTTGTTATTGTCCTCTATACTGTTCATATAATCCTTATCAGTCAACTGTCTTTATCATTGCTTATCAACCGTTCTTAGTACATCATGAAGATCAATTTCTATCATTTCTTACATAGTCATAGTGTTCTAGTTACAAAACCCAATGAAGTAATAGACATCATTATTGTCACATATGCTTAAGTGAGTATCATCAAAGTCATCCCATTTTTTTCCACAGATTTATCTTCAACATTTCATCAATTTATATCTTACACAAATGGTGCTTTGATCTCCATTGATCCTAGACAATATTTCTCCATAGTAGTTACCTTTTCAACATAATCACCTACACTATACTTGCATCGCATTACTCTGATCCATCTCATGATTTTAACTATAGGGATCACAGATTACATCCTATACCATATCCAAATATAAATCTCATATCTACTCAATCACGTTATTCACCACTGTAACCACATTATCGGATATGTACTCATAATAATTAGTCTACATAACCTTGAGAACTTCTATATATATCATTATCATTTGTTTCATTTTCCATACGTGCATTCTTAATCAAATTAGAATTATAGATATATAGCCATCCTAAAATTTTGATCTCAAATTTCACTAATATATTCTTATGGTAGGTCGTAACTCTTGTCATATTAATCAAACAACCACTCCGGTTCCAATTTCATCTTCTTAAGATCACAACAATTTTTTTTCAATACATTCTACTTGTACACTTTAATCTCATCATGTCTATTTGTCTCCCTATTTTCCTCAAACAATCAATGATAATACTTTCACATCTTTATCACATTCGGGGATATACATCACAGTACAATATTGGTGTCATATTTAATTTCACCAGTACAAATGCATTGACTCATTATCTGTCATATTTAACCATGTACTATTTCCCATTCCTAATTCCCCATAACTTTTAATTTTCTCAAATTTTGAAAAGGCATCATTCTTCTCATTAATTCTATTAGCTCGAACTTTTAATAAATGCCCATGCGTGTGACTTATACACATGCGACTTAGATTAGGGATCAGTCGCTACGGCATGTTAAGACTTGTCAAAAATGCATGTAACTTGATACATACTTCCAAAAATGCCCATGTAAGATACTAAATCTAGGTGTTTTGATACCACAATATGTTGGACCCCATTTCTAGAGCCCAACATTTTGGAATATCATAAGACATGAGCGTGTGTATTTTCCTATAGGATTATTTCAAAGAACCCTTATTAGCCATCATCCCACAAGAGTGTTGTGCCCATACTGGCCAATCACAACTTGAATTCTTCAAAACAATTGTATCTCTAAGTCTCTAGTTTAATTTGAAGTAAGAACCATCTCAATCGGAGCTCTATAGATGAAGTTATGCTTAAGAAACCAAAGTATGTTCATACCCTAGTTATGCACTCTCAACCGACCCCTCAATATCTTTCCATAAATATTTTTTAGATAAAAAAAAGTTACCAATTTTTATGTAGGAATACAAAAATGTGTTAAGAATCTATTGCTTCAAGAATCACTTCATTTGGAGGTTGGATGATGAAATTATGGCCAAAAGAATCAAACATGTTTATATCTTCAATCATATTGTACCTATATTGGGACAATTAGCATAACTTTCTCTAGAAACCTCATATTAATGTTATTCTTATATAGTTTGAAAGAGGAATTCTAGATTTACAACTTTTATGAAGACTGCAATGTGAGAGTTTTCCATTTAGAGGCTCAAAAATACAAATCTCCGTAAGTGTACAATATGTGTCCGTTAAATTGCCTAATAAACATACAAAGGGTTTGGGGCCAATATAGACCCGAGAAGGTCCGTTTAACGGACATGGTTGATGGTGGGGGTCCTCACAGACCTGAAAAAGTTTGTTTAATGGACCTAAAGTCCATCTAACGGACATAGGGGTTACCTAACCCCCAAAGCCTCTCCAATATTTCCTACATCCATTCTAACATTACTTTCACTCATAATCTTACCAAATTCACCTCTTCTAGTGCAAAA
The DNA here is from genome assembly GCA_026546835.1 of Erythroxylum foetidum. NCBI lineage: Eukaryota > Viridiplantae > Streptophyta > Magnoliopsida > Malpighiales > Erythroxylaceae > Erythroxylum > Erythroxylum foetidum. The sequence goes on from JANZLF010000004.1 coordinate 30,557,372, forward strand.
CCACTTCTTAACAATTTAACCAACAATTTGTTCTCATAAAACTCTCAATTCTTAAATCATGTGATTCATCACATTTGACAAATCCTCATCTTTCACTATAGTTGTTATGACATACATCCTATGCCGTATTACCAACTTATAATGCTCATATCTCTTAGTTCTGATATCCAAAATTTACATACTTTATCGAATTAGAAAGCTAAAAAGATAAGCTATAACTTTTATAAAGAAAACTTTATCTAATTCAGTCTAAATTAGTACAACTCTTCCCTTAAAGTCAAAATACAATTTCTATACCCATAAAAAGATTGAAAATGTAAAGTACAAACTTTGAAAGTCATGAGTCAAAAATACAATCATATTTCATTATCATCAAAATATAAGTATTTTACAAAGCTTCAATGGGTTTTCCTAGCCACAATACAACATTTCGCCAAAATTCCAAATTACAAAGGGTACTTGAACAATAATTTCTCAACATGTGACTACAGCTTTGTTTTACATAAATTACTCCAAAACAAAACAAAACATGCCAATCTGAATTGATGCCTTGATTCTCAGTCACTCTATCTCTTGCTCATCACCTGAAGATGAGACTGAAGGATGGGAGTGAGCTTAAAAGTTCGTAGGTAACAAATTTATAATGAATAACAAGCAAAACCATTTAAAATGTTCATTCTTATGGAAAATTCTCATTGAATCATAAAACACTTGGTTCTTAAATTTTTGGGATCCAACAACTTGTAAACTCTACTATAAACCTTATTATAGTTATCTGCACAATAAAAGGGTAAATTTACCGTTTTGCCCTTATGTTGATTTTTTCATCTAGATCTCCCGTTTTATTCTATATGGTGATTAATACACAAGATCTCAGACTTGATAGATAGCTAGTCCATCAAAACTCCTAATGCCAGTTTAATCACCTAACTAGTCCATCAAAACTCCTGACACCAGTTTAATCACTTATCTCCATAAAACATCTAAAAGTGATGATATCACTTTAAAGTCTTTATTTAAGTGAATATTCCCTGATACATGTTTCAATTAATAATTCCAATATGCGGACATTAGATTAATACTCTGTAAAAATTCATTACGATTATATCAAGAATTATAATGAAATACATATGAGTTCACCACTCATCAAAATTGTGGTCCATAATAAGCAAATACTAAAATGTATGTTTTAAGACTAAAGTAACGACCTACTTTATTATTGAAAACATACTTGATTTCATATTCATTTAATAGTGCCATTATCGATAGTCGACTACTATAAAAACTCATCATTCCCTTGAAGTAAATTCCTTTACTTATATGAAGATAAATCACAAATACTACAGTCTAAACCATAATCAAGTGATTAACTTGATTATTCAACTGTGAATCAATTAATTTAGATTATAATAATTTACATGTTTTCCATACATCTCTATTTATATGTATATTATTTACAAAAGAACCTTGATACCTTATGACTAGTTATATACAATGCTCATACGTATAAAACCAAACACTTTTGTTTAATTAATAATAAATATTTTCATTACAAAACTGCTAGTGGAAAAAAAATTAAGTTACATGTAAATACATTTGCTTTACAAGGCACTATATTTACGTAACTCCAACAATTAGATCGTTTGGGAAAAGATTTTATAATGGAATGAGATGGAAGATGAAGGTTTCATATCACATCTCATTCCATCCTAAACATTAAAAATGAAACCTTGCAATTTGGGAGGTATAGGATGAAATATAAAATGATACACTATATTACATTATAAATACTTCATCCAAATAACATTTCACTATATTATATTATGAACCCTTCCATGTTAATACTTTCTTTCATGATAAAATTCAGGATCTTGGAATCTAATAAATTTTCACAATAATATATGCGTACCTTGATCCATCGTATATCTGAAACTTGATAATCTTCTGTAATCTTCTCAAGATATCCTTTAGATTTT
>JANZLF010000004.1:30578396-30602789 GCA_026546835.1 Erythroxylum foetidum
TGTATGAAATATTCATATATGTTTTTAAGTATTTTATTTGATTTTAATGCTAAATTATTTTATTTTATTTAGTTTTTATATCTTTTTTAAATAATTATGCAAATTTGCCCTTGGGATGATATTATTCAAGAATTGAATACAATTATAAGAAAAAATATCAGAAAAAATTGAAATGACTTGAAATCAATTTTTTTCAATGAACTGAATTTTATAAAATACTTGGTACGCATTAACCGATTCATCCCAAATTCAAGACAAATTCCTAATTTTTTTCCATCATTCTCCAACAAATATACAACCCATCATTAACAATTAGTAATTAACAACCAAAACTAAATACAAACTCCATATCATCCAAATAATTCAACCACGCACATCATATACATCATTGGACGAAGAAGGGGATAAGAGGACAATACCTTCAGTTTGCTAGCCAGAGAAGACGACGTCGGAGACGTACAAGCTCCACGACAACAACATAGCTCCAAACGACGACGATGGAGGAGGAAGATGAAACGCAGGCACAGAAGCAACAGGTGCGGGTTGGAGGGGGGAAAGAAGGGCTTCGGGTGGTTTAAAACATAAATAAAATGACGACGTTTGGTTTAAAACCAAACGACGTCATTTTGGTTAAGTATAAACATTTAAACCTTCAACCACTAAATGACATTGTTTGGGTTTAAACCCAATGACTTCGCTTTGGTTAAGTCACAAACCTTTTAACCTTCAGTTAGAAAATGACTTCATTTATAAGTTATCCAATACGATGTCGTTTTGGTTAACTTATAAACGTTTAAACCGTCAACCAAACCAAATAACGTCGTTTGGTTAACAAGAAAACAACATCATTTTATTGATGAATTGAAGATGCTCTTAAGTTTACCAAAACAACATCATTTAGGTATTAAAGAAATGATGTCAATTTTTAAGAGTTAAAAGCCAACAGCTGACAATGACTTTTGCTGACAGAATTACTAACGATAATATCCATCGGAAAAATATTTCATCCCAAAGTAGCGATGGATATTTCTATCGTCAATAAGAAAATATTTTTAAATGACATTATCGATGTCTATACTATTTTTGTTGGTAATTTCCTACATTTTCTTTACTGTCGGTAAATTTTTGTTGCTAATTTAAATTTTTCTTGTAGTGAAAACTCCAATTATCTTATTTGAAGTAATTAAGCTAGGACAATATTACATACTTGCAACCTACTGGGACACATCGACGACACGCTTGCTCCACCACCACTATCAACCACTACATTGCCAGCAAACACTGTATCGCTTAATTGGGACAAACATGATGGCTTGGCTTACTGTGCACTAAACACTACTCTATCCACAGCAGTGTCCTCTCTGGCCCTTGGATGTACTACTTCCCACCAACTGTGGACCCGACTAGAGAACTACTTTTTACAACAGACAGTAGCCCAATGCTCTCTCCTTCTTCATCGATTGCACACCATCAGGAAAGGTAATGTCTCCATCTCTGAATATCTCACCACTTTTTCCTCAATAACGTAGGATCTTGCCACAATAGGAGCCTCAATCTCGGACGAAGATCTGGTTGTCTGCGCTGTCAATGGTTTACCAGCCAACTATGAAGCGTTTGTCACCACCATAGAGAATCACGAGGTCCAACCTTCCTTCTCTGAGCTTCGAGCCAAACTTCTCCTTCATGAGCAGAGGTTGTCGTTATACCACTCACCATCAGCACTAGATCCTGACGACACCTTCACAGCTGCAAGCATCACACGCAGTACCTATGGATGAAGTGGATGAAGGAACCACCAAAGCCACTGATCCTTTTACCAAAATCAGTCAATCTTTCCTGAAACTGTCCATTACTAGAACTCTGGGTCGCCAACCCACTTAAACCCTCCGACCTATTTAAACACTCCAGGCCACATCCCTTCCTTTCCAGCCCAATCCACCAACTCCTTCTATCAACCCCACCAGCCCCACTTTAACTACCATCTAGCCTAGTCCAAATCATTTCCCTTGGCCCACCATCAATCTTTTCAACCTAACCCTAATACAAAATCAAACTACACTAATACACCTACCTTTTGTCAAATTTGCTATAAAATAGGACACACAACTACTAAGTGTCATTTTAGATATTCCAACTCTAGAAATGCCAAACTATACCCTAACCCAAACACATTTCATAGTGCATTCTCTACTATGAACATCAATGATCACCCAAATACTTCTAATCTCATAACTAGTACTATCACTAAATGGCTTCCTGACACTAGTGCTTCTGCTCACATGACTCCTAACCCACAGCTCCTAGACAATGCTAAGCCCTATTAAGTAAATCACTTGTTAATATAGAAATCATGTATAATATGTAAAATACACAAGAATGGGGGTTTAATTGTTTACAATTTTCAAAGATATTAATCTTTAGAGGTTTATTAAATTTCTTTACAAAATTCAGATGATCATAAAAACACTTTACTAAAGTCGATAAGTAATATAATCGTAAGAATTATTATCTACTCTTCTAACAACAAGAAAAATAAAAGATAAGGGTTAGAGAATAGACCTCGTGATTTTATACTGGTTTACCCTTAACCTTTGACTACGCCCAATCCTTAGAGTTTGTTTGAGATTTCACTATACTCTTCAATTTTACAAGTATTTTTTCTACATTGCAGATCCTATTCAGGTCTCTCTTACAAGGTATTCTTTATATGCTTTCTTAGCCTCTCCAGGCTCTAGCATTTCTTTCTCAGTCTAGGAAAGATATTTTTTAGCTTCAAGTTATAGATGTATTCGCTCTCTTTTTTTTCACTTTAAATACATAATTTCTCTAAGTATTGTACAATAAGATTTTCTCTGTTGTAAAAACGTTATTTAGTTTACGACTAGAATTAGTATTTATAGTCTAAGTCTTCAATTGTCTTCTTGAGAAACTACTTCTTGAATCTTCTAGAAACTGTTATTAGTTGAGTCCTGTAACTAATTCCAACTAACTGACTGACTGACATTCTAGAATGACTTCCTTCTGTATCGTCTAGTAGTATACTTCTTTTAGTGTCGCTTCGTCTAGTATCTTGCTTCTTTTGTTATCACGCTTCTTCTGATGTCGCGCTTCTTTTGTTATCGCGTATCGTCTATTATTGATGTGTATAATCTATGATGACGTGTATCATTTGTTGTTGACGTATCATCTGGTGTTGATGTATCGTTTGTGATGACATGTATCATCTATTGCTGACATATTGTCTGGTGTTGATTATGCATCTTCTGGGTTTGACTAAGTGTTACTTATATTTTTCTGTGTACTTAACACACTTATCAAAACTGCTAGACTCCGCTTTCGAAACTCAGAATTCGAAGACATTTAACGGTCGAAACTCGTTGCAAATTTTCTTAAACAAATAACACATATGTGGAAAAATGGATAATCAAAATCGGCATGATTTATTTAAAACAATTTTTGTCACAAGATGCAAACATTATTGAACACATCAAAGTTTCGATAATCGCTTGGTCCCATTACAAAACACAATGTTTGTTTTCATAATATCTTCACATTTCAAAAACCACGCCTTTGGCTTAATACAAATACAAAATACAAAATACATATGATACAATTGAATGCTTATGCTTAAAATGATTCCAAAATACAAAAAGTTCTCGAACTAACTTAATTATGAAACTCTTTAACTATCTTGGAGTTCCAATGCATTGTAAGGATCGTTAATCTTCTCTTTCTGCACCTGAGGAGGGAAACGTGGGGTGAGCTACACAGCTCAGTGGCTAATATATTTATAGCCATTGGCCATTGACCAAAAGTCAAGCATGCGTATGTATATATGTATATCTAGAAATTCTAGCATTCATACTTTATTCAGGTAATTTAAACATTCATCAAATTTAACTCCAAACTTAATACACAATATAACTTCAGCCATTATACACAGTCATTTTATCATGCACCATACTTGAACATCTAAAGATACAATGCACATCAATTGGCTTGAAGGTTTCGTGAATAAAACAGAGAAATCGAAGTTTACTTCGTGAACAAAACGAGACTATTTTTTGGATCTCGTGGGCCATAAGCGAGTAGTCGGGAGAAGGCTTTTCGTCGGCGTGCACGTGATTACAAAATGGTTCCTCTCTCACTCAAACAAACCACATAATCAATGGTTAAAAATTATTTTATCAAAATGAAACACTTTCATACATTTCAGGCTCTTTCTTCTTTCCATTCAAATCAAAATGCCATGATATACAATTCAATGGTATAACATTGATCAAAATCACAATTTAATTATATCATATATCATACTTCTTCCACAATATGAAAAAAATAAAAAATATCATCGTGTATTTTCTACAAGTCAATTTCAAACAATTTAACACATATTCACACATAGGTAAGAATTTTTCCAATTACATAATAACTATAAATACATTACTCACCTCATTTCCTTACAAAAATTCAAGTCAAGGTTGTCTTTCCCCTTGCTCTTGGATAGGATTCTCTTGGTTGCCTAAAACAACTAAGTTTCATTTAATAGGAAGTCCAATAGAAAATTCTACAATGCAAAATCACTAAAATTGATTCTATAATGCTTAAACCCAAACATTTTCTAAACTTTATGGACTAAAATCTTTCCAAAAATCCAAAAGATCCAAAATGGTCTTACCTTGATTCTTCACCAGTTGAAGAGATCCTTAGCTCAAAGAGAAGCTCTTCTCTCCCTCTTCCTTTTTCCTTTCTTGAATAACTCCAAAATCTCTTTTGAAGACCAAGAAAAGTTAAATCCTAGCTTGTTTTCTCTTCTTTCTCTCCTTCTCTTCGTATTTCTCTCTCTTTTTCATGACACTACTTCTTTTTCTCTTCAATTTTCGTTCTCCTCTATTCTTAAAATGCAAGACAAAACTTGTTCTTCCAATTATACCCTTAACGATTGAGAAATGTCCAAGTTGCCCTTCCATTTATGCCTTATGTCTTTTATACTTAAGCGTCTTGTCAAAAGAATCCTTGAATATTTTGACATAACTCTTTCTTCTAGAAAAGTGTTCTCCCTTGTCTCAAGTTTCCAATGACATCAATATCATTCAATTCGGTTTAGTGATTCCAAAGATACACTTCAAACATTTTTGGGCTGCTTTTGTCCAAATCAGTATACTATGCACAACTTCTATCTGAAATTTAAACATCTTAGAAATTGAATTAGATTACAATTTCTTCATACCATTTATAGTTCCATGTCTCTAGTTTACCACAAATCAGACATCGTCTCATATGGAATCCTATAGATCTAAATATATTCAAAATACCGAAGTATGTCCAGTAAACATCCAATTCCTAATCTTCCAACCGATGCCCTTACTTTGATTCAATCTATCTTTTTACAATCAATACCAAAGCTATCAAAATATTTAGAGGGATAGAAAAAAAATGTGTTAAGAAACTATTGGTTTAAGAACCACTTCATTTGGAGGTCGGATAACAAAATTATGGTCGAAAGAATCAAACAAGGTTTGGTCCTTAATCATCTTGAACTTGTCTCGGGAAAAGTGGCATAACTTTTACTACAGATGTTGGATTAAGATCGTATTAGGACGATTTCAAAGAGAAATTTGAGATCTAAAACTTTGAAACAAACCTCGGGATCAGATTTTTGTCATATAAAGGGTCAAAAATGGAACAGAAGATAGGTACAGATGAAGCCAAATGAAAAAATAGATGAATGGAAAAAGACAAATGAATTGGAAAAAGTACTATAACTTTCCCTACAGATACCAGATTACAGTTTTCTTTATATATATATCAAAAGAAGACTTCAAGATCTACAACTTTGAAGAGACCTCAAAGATAGATTCTATCTTTTGAAGGGTCAAAAATGAAACAGAAGATAGGTACAGATGAAACCAAATGAAAAAGCAGACGAAGGGAAAAAGATAAAAAAATTGAGAAAATTGCTATAACTTTTCCTAAAGATATCTGATTAAGGTTTTCTTTAGATGTTTACAAAGAGGACTTAAAGATCTACAACTTTGAAGAAGACCTCAAAGATAGATTTTATCTTTGAAGGGTCAAAAATGGAACAGAAGATAGGTATAGACTACGCTAAATGAAAAAGCAAATGAATGGAAAAAGATAGATGAATTGGAAAATTACTATAACTTTCCCTAAAGATATCTAATTAAGGTTTTATTTAGATGGTTCAAAAGATAACTTCAATATCTACAACTTTTAAGAAGACCTCAAAGACAGATTCTATCATTTGAAGGGTCAAAAAATAGAATAGAAGATAGGTACAGACGAAGCTAAATGAAAAAGCAGACGAATAGAAAAAGACAGATAAATTGGAAAAGTTGCTATAAATTTTCCTAAAGATATCATATTTGCGTGTTTTTTGGATGGTTAGAAAGAGGATTTCAAGATCTACAACTTTTATGAAGATTGTGAAGGTAGATTTTATCATCTGAGGGGTCAAAAATGGAACAAATGACAGAAGATGGCAAAAGATAGAGGACACATCAGGAAAACACAGAAGAAGACACGTTAACAAAACACAGAAGAAAACCTGTCAACAAAATATAGAAGAAGACGCGTCAGTAAAACAGAGAAGAAGACGCGTCAGAAAAACATAGAAGAAGACGTGTCAGCAAAACATAGAAGAAGACGCATCAACAAAACATAGAAGAAGATGCATCAACAAAACATAGAAGAAGATGTGTTAGCAAAACACAGAAGAAGATGCGTCAGTAAAACATAGAAGAAGACACATCAACAAAACACAGAAGAAGACGAGTCAGCAAAACACAGAAGAAGCAAAACATAGAAGAAGCAAAAAGTTAAAGATACATCTTCCCTTATAAGGACCATAACTTTCACCACAGAAGTCCAAAAATTTTATACTATATATCGTTGGAAAGCTAAAAGAAAGACCTACAACTTTTCTAGAACGCACCTTTTTATAATTCAGCCTATAACAATCTAGAATTTCCCTTGAATTCAGAATATGTACTTTACATTCATCCACCAATGTATTGCACCCAATTCTCAACTTCATGACAAATTTTGAAAATTTTAAAGACAGAATTTAAATTCGAATGTCTTCATAAGAAATGCAACCATATGTTTCTAATTTAATCCAAAGCAAGAATCATCTTAAATAAGTCCAAAGAATCCTAATTCCATTAGGATTATCCTATCAAAACAAATCTTCCCTAATTAAAAAAATCCTAAATAGAGCAAATCAAGGGTAAAAATAGTTGGAATAATTGAGTCTAGAAGGCCTCTTATCCATTTAATCATGTTTATTTGTTATAACTATCCTATTGCCTAAGGTATGGGCAAACATTACGCTTAGATCACTTTTGGAATTTTTATCTTAGTCATGTTGACTAAGATGTGGGCATACTCAGACCACTTTTTGAATTTCTTTTTCAAATTAGTCTTTTTCCAAACTTTGCTTCTTTTCTTTTCTTTGTAAAATCACCATTTTCAAACACATTTTGAGCTAAATCTCTAATCTACTCCATAAAACACAAAATATATGGTTATACGCTATAAGCCTTTTATCAATCAAAATATAGGGAATTAATATGAGATATGTCTATTTTATGCTTGGTATTAGGTTTAGTGATTCCTTCAAAGAATAATTGCCAATATTATTTTAATTTAAGAAAATTTTTTATTAATATGCTTCAGAGGTCATAATGACAATCAAAGTGAGGAATTGTTGGTTAAACAATGCTCTTTGTTTCCATTGTTATTGCATAATATTGGTTCTATTGCTACAATATAAATTAAAACATCACTGTATTTTTAAGTAATTAGGATATCATAGGATCCTTTTCTTTCAGATAGGAAGGGTTATTGCATAAATTTTATTTCTAAGTATTTGTCCTATAGATTCTATATCTAGATATATGAAGAAGAAATCATGAAATGAAAGGGATTATTATTTGTACAAATGGTACTTCGAATTTTGAACAAGCCTGAAGAAATTAATGATACTTCTTTATCTTTTATGTTATCATGCTATATCAGTTGCTCAAGACCTTTAGTCTCTACCTAGACTTGATGAAAAAATGGGATCACTTATTATGGACTTGTTGAGAATGATTCTGATCTACTTCATGGCCTTTAGAAGTAGAATGCTCTGGTGGATTTGTTGAGAATGATTTTGACCTAGTTTATGGCCTATTAGAAGTAGAAGGCACTCTGGTGGGATCCTCATAGACAAAAAAAGATCGCAGTCGATTTGATAATGATCCAGTGACATTGCTTCTTTAGCCTGGACTAAGGAGTCCTTTAGATATGCCATAAGATGGATCTTGTTCTATTCTTGATTAGAGATTTCTATATGAAAAATACAAATCAAATTTTGAAGAAGGGGAAGGAGAAGGACGTTGTTTTGCATCCCTATTGAATAAAAACCACCTTCATCTTCACTTTCCATATAGTGAAATCATTTTATCTATTGAAATTCGCAATATTGAACTTGTTAAGAGATATGTTGATAGTAAAACCTATGATTTAATACAAATTGTCATGCAAACTGAAGCAATATAAGAAGAAAAAAAAAACTAAACAAGATAGAAAAAAAAAGTGATTTAGCCAATTATGTGACTTGCATCCATAAGTAAGGAGATATATTCGTGGAGATATATTCGTTTTCCTACTGTGAGAAAGACGATACAATAATAACAGATGACGACAATTGTTACAATCTCCCAAAGGTTCTACCTTATAAAGTCTTTATCAAGGTACTTATAACCTAGAGTTACTTATAAGAAGTTTATGTATAGTAAAATTTTATTTCCACAAAACCCTAAGGTCAATGAACTTCTATTTCCACATATGCTATTATCAATAAACTATTTCTGCAAAAATGCAAGGCATAATTCACAATTAATAATTTTACATTATAGCTATTAATGGGTGAGGAGGCAAAGAAATTTAATAAAATAAGGAGCTATGGATTAGGTATAATGAAGTATAACCGGTGTAGTTCTTTGTAATCAAGTATCTAGGAGGATTTTTCAATTTCATGTATGTATTCTTTTTTACTTTTAAAAGGGGTTTATATCCTGCTTATAAGCCTGTCATATATGTTGATGGCTATCACTTGAACGAAAAACATGAAGAGAAAATGCTATCAATCGTTTGGTCTATATGCAAGTAACAATATGTTTCCAATCATAAGGGTTGTATTTAAATTTGAGAATAAAGTATTATAAATAATTTCCTAAATGTTTATAATAAGACATTGAATAATACAAGAATCATAATTCAATTTTCTTTTTTTATCGACAAAAGGTAAACTTTTAGTTTGTCAATCATATGAAGACTAATTTTATATTTTCTCTTGATAACTTCCATACATTCTTTTATAGACATTCACCAAGCGTATAAATACCTTTAATGTGGTTTCTTTCGTTTAAAACATGTCCTTAATGTTGACATGAGTATTGTCAAACAATATTCATAACATATGTAAGACAATAAAAGCTATAAAAGATATAGTATGGAATATGGCAAGTTCATATACCTTCAAGGATTTTCATAGGTATATGATTGTTTTATTTTAACGCACATGAATTTCACTAATGGCATGCTTATGATTTTGAACGTATATGATTTTTAAGTTATGCTTATTTTGAGTTTTTAACTTGAACATATACATTAAACCATTGAAAAGTACCAACAAATTGATTCATGACTGTTGTTCAAAATACTATAAACAGATGGTGCAGGCACATGCATAATGTTGAACAAAATGTTGCACATTGTTGAGTAATCATTGTAAAAGTTTCAATGCATATATAAAAGAGGCTAGGGACAAGCTAATTATCACAATGCTTGAGATGACTAAAAGAGCAATTAACAAGAAAAAGGGGGGGATGAAGAAACATAATGGGTCCATTTGTCCTAAAACTAAAAAAATCCTTAGATGAGTATAAACAACTTGTTCTCAATTGGTTTTTATATTTAATGGTGGAAGACTTTTTAAAGTAAAGCATATGAATTGTCAATAACATGTTCCTGATTCGGGCAATAAGACATGAACATGTAGGAATTGGAATTTAAATGTCCTTGTCAATATGCTTGTGCTCCAATCAAACATGATGGTAACAAACCAGAAGATTATATGGAAATCATACATAAGAAAGAAAATTTTGCACATGTCAAAATTTTCTAATTCATAGTGAAGAATTGTGACCAATCCATAGTAAATATCATGGTTCTAAAATCCATCCACCGCAATACAAAATAAGATTGAGAAGGCCACAAAATGCAAAAAAACAAGGAGTTAGAAGAGGAACAAAACTCATAAAGAGCTACTCAGAAGAGAGTTAATTCCATGCAAAAGATGCAAATAGTATAGTTACAATATAAGAACATGTTCCCAGAGAATAAATGCTAATGCCTTATAAATCTAAAGTAGACAAAGATTGTAAGTTTTATTTTAATCCCTAATAAAACCCTTACATCTATCAACTCTAATTTTCTCATAAATTAACTTCAATTCAAAGAAAATTTTGCCTAATAAAACACAAGTAATAAAATTCATGTTACAATCATCCGATTTTTCATATAAAAACCTAAAGATCTATAGCTTTGATTAGTTTTAGAACTCTAGCTTCTTAGAAGATCTCCTCCCCCACCCTCCCACCGCAACCTAAACACTTAAGGTTTCTACACTTGCAACCTAAAATGTTCAGGAGACTAGGACAAATTTTAACACTTCAAAAAGGGAAATAAGTCACCTACGACCTTAGCCACCTCCCATCGTCAGATTTCAGCTAAAAAAAAGAGAGAGAAATTCAGAATTCTTGAAAAAGAGACTAGGGCAAATACTTTGGCCAGAACGTGCTAACATTCACAAACAAATTGAACTATATCCAGTTGGATAACTTAGATTCAAGTGCATCAAATTTATTTGTAGTCTGGGTTGAGTTGATCATTTGGATAAGCTGACACATTGGCAAAAGAAAAAAAGAATAGTTAAAGTGTCTCACTTTAGTAATGTGAAATTCTCAGTCAACGACAAAGAAATGTTTTGGAAAAAATGTAAACTAAAAAAAAATTTAAAGATTAGAAACTCTTAAATTTACTTGTAGGAATGGTCGAAAACGAACCAACATTAAGAACGTTTTAAGGGACTAGTGGCAAAAACTCCATACTTCTCTTGGGCAAAAAGGGCAATGATTGGCTACATGAAATGTAGTCAATTGTGATTTGCCAAAAGAAGTAAACGCTCAAATGATATATTTCAGCATCAGTCCAGTATCTACTCAAAATGGATATAAGATCTCCATAGGAAATTGACCTCGCCCTATTATTCCTATGTTTTTTGAGTTCCCAATTGTTCACATCACTCCATCAGTTACATCACTCCATCAGTTACAGTAATACAAAGATATCCATCAATCCGGTATATTCATACAAATGAATAGAAAAATAACCAAGCTAGAGTCCAAATGCTTGGTCGGAAGATGAAATGACTAGTCAGAGTTTTTGATCTACAAATTCATCACAAGCTTTCATTTGCTTACACCTACTTAGCAGTTCACCCATTGCTATTGTAATGAAAGATTCACCCAACCACACTGCCCTTTTGAGTCTAGGTTCAGAAAGAAAAACTCGGACCTGTCAACTAAGCCAAAAAGACGGGCTTATCAAAGCCAACTAAGCAAAGCCAAACCTTTGTACTTAAAGCTCAAGTGCTGCCGACAAAGCAGACAAAAAAGAAGTTAGCGGGCAGGTCAGCTTATCAATCAGAATGAAAGGTTCTGCTATCCAAAGAGCATAAAACCAACAAACGCATTGTACTACTGGTAAGAGTCTCTCAATTGTAACTCAACTAGCTCGAGTTAGTAGTTTAAGTTAGCTGACTACCATTTTTTCACACGATACAGAGTGTAGTCTAGTTGGATCAGAGTTCTTAGGAGTCCCCTCAGAAAGAACATTCTCTTTTAAGACCAAGAGCAAAGTTGAATCCATCACAGATAGGAAACTTAGACATAAGGTTCAGCTGACTCTTCCTCAAGTTTGACAGCCCCCCATCTCAAAATCCAATTCAAGTGCTAGGGCTCTATAAAGCAATAAGCTATAAGACCTGACTGACTTTATTTGCTCATGGAATATCCCAAACAAAAGGAAACTAATTAACCAGTATATAAAGGACATCGTATACCAATTTAAGAAGGTAATAAACTGGGAAAGGGGAGTAAAAGCTAGGAAACTAGCAATGTCCCTTACAATTAATCCCTATTAAGCACAACCGAATCCAACATATGCAAACTTAATCTGGGTCATGCTTATGTGTAGTCCAGTACATACAAGGGAATTAATGAGTTATGCTAAAAAAGATTAAATCACTGATAGTTTAAATTGTTCAATGATAACATGAAATACATCTCCATAAAATCCCGATGCCTATCTTCTATACTAAACCACGTTTTTACTTGAGACATATAAAGCTATTTGCCTTTCTTCCCCATATGTAGATGGCACAAACAAAATAACGTTCACATCTAACACACTGCAGCATACGAATAATAGTAGTTTTCAAAAGGCATCAAACTTCAGATCTAAATGAAGGTCCACGCACCAATTTTGCTGAGAAGACTTACAACAACATTTTGAGAATGTCATGGACCAGATACGGTAACACACGGGACTCCGATGTATAAAGATTCACAAGTTCTAGTTGTAGTTAAAATCCAGCAAACAAATTTAGACACAAAAAAGGGAAGATAAGGAAAACCAAACATGCAAATGTGAACAAATCCCAAATTCATCAAAAGCGAAGATGAATATTACGCTAGAAATATACAACTAACTAATGACCTTGAACAAAGGAATCATGATACGGACTAAAAAGCTCGTTATTTCTTAATAAACGGAAAAAAAAGGAGACTTTGCATCAAATGATCAACTATTATCAGAAACAAAAAGCATCTCAAACATTTGCTAACAAATAATATTGGGTAACTGATGATAGAGTCAAAAGTCGCAACAACGACCATTTCGCTCCCAATCGCCGTAGCGAGTGGGCTCTGGGCCCCGTGGACCGCCTACCTCGCCAGTCTCTTTGTTCACGAGATCTTCTTCGTTTTCTTCTTCTTCTTCGTTACGCTTCTCTCCGGTTTCCACTTGAGGATTTCGATTCAGGGAATCTTTTTCAAGTTGTTGTTTTTTCAGGGTTTCCTCTTGAAGCTGAGTCGATGAGCTTAGGAATCGAGTTGGTGCCGAGTTGGAACCGGTCAGAATTGCCGACCGGGTCCTGGGAAATTTGGGGAGTGATGAAAATAGACGGCATAGATTGTTTCTCGCCATTTTCACCGCCCTTCTACTGAACGTGCGTTGAAATTTGAGAACTCCAACAGGTGACGATCGAAATGAAGCTTTATTTATAATTTCTTAAAAGTTTCTGTTTTTTTTTTCTGTTTTACTTGCCCATTTATTTACTTTGTGGAAAGAGTTAAAAACTTAAAATAAATGGAACTGTATTAATATTAATAAAAGTTAAATATGAATTCAATGTGCAAGGAACATAATGACTAGTACTAAAAATTTAAATTAAGTATAAAAATTCACCTTTATGTTAAATAGTTTGGGATAAAATGTATTCATATTTGTTTATCATTTTTATTAAAACTGCTTTCTTAAATATTGCTAGAAACAAGTTATTAAATGGAGAATTGTTTGACACAATAAATATTTATATAAAAATAAAAATTGTGAAATATGATAAATAACTAATTTTATGGTTGAGAAAACTATAATGCCTTTCATATTACACATCTGTTTAAAAAAGGGTAAAATATGCTATCTAAATATTAATATATGACATTGTAAAAATCATCATAAGACTCGAGTTTAAAACTTAAACTCTTATTAAAATATCACTTCACTTATTATGTCTATATTTGGAGACTTTTCGGCTTTAATTTGTTGACATTATAATTTTGTAAAATTAAAGAATTATATTGTTAGACATAAGTCAAAAATTTTCAAAGGAATAATCCAAAATAAAATCATTTATGGGAATCAATAAACTAAGCTACGCCAAAATAACAACATAATTAGTTAATACAATTAGTTACTGCATATGAGCTCAGCAAGAAAAATGTTCATAATTAGCACCAAGATCAACAAAAGCTTAACTTCTAAGTTCCATCTCAACGTCATGTCATGAAAAATTGAGAGAATTGCTCCTTATATAGAGACCAACTCCTTATATGAAGAATATGATTAATTCTTGAAAATTTGTTAATTTTTCTCCTAATATATACTATAAACAAAGTAGCTTAGTAATGAGTTTAGCATTACCCTTTTTTATATGTGATAAGATGCAAACCCAATAGATCACACTCCTCCATTCTATGACTTGGTAGTTAAGGTTGCATATCCTGAGGATGTCCTTCATAGGTGGTTAGAGAATAGACATTCAAAGAACAAATGATCATTAGATTATAGAAATACCAAACATAGCATACAACTAAACCTAGGAAGGGAAAATAAGACGCATCTAAACTAGTTCATTGTGGCAAGTTTTTCCTCAACAATAAGCCAAAGCAAGAATGAGAGTTTAGGGGAAAGGAGTTTGTTCAATACTAAAGAAAAACAGTTGGCTTTGGATGTCAAAACTCTAAACACATCTATACATGTCCTATTGGTAAGGTTATTTGACAAGTTCCTCAACCGTAAGGCTTTATGCTCTTCATTAGGATTAGGAGAGTACGGAGGAAAGTAGTTGTAAGGCCCTAATAATACCCTAGAAGTATTATAGTATGTCTAGGGTATATTAAAAAGTGAGCATAAAGAATTAAGTGCATTTAAGCATAGTAATGGTAATTAATTTAAAAGATAGGGGTCAATTTGTAAATTCTTCATTTAGGCATGAACATGAATGATTATATGTGAGTTATAGACTATAATGAAATCAATTGATGACTTTATATGCAATGTGGGAATTAAAGGAAAAAGAAGGACCAAATGTACAATTTTGCCAAAAATCAACATATAGACTAATGAGATTGAAACATGTGTATAAGACTAGAAACTTCTTGAAGTGGGAAGAGGGATGTGTATGGAGTGTTTTAACTCCAAATTTTCGCTACTCATCCCCTCCCCGTTCCATCTCCTTAAACATATCAATTTGCATAAGGAATCAAGTTAATCTTATGTGAAAATCAAGGTAAAAGTTAGTGGTTTTCTTTTCATCTTCATTTTTCGTGCTTTGCTTATGAAGAGTTGGAATTATAAGGATGGAACTAAGATTGAGATATGTATTTGTGGGGTTTCTAGTTGATAAATCAAGCAAGACAAAAGGGGAAAAGAAGGAAAAGTACAAGAAGAAGAGCTAATTGGCAAATTTCAAGGTTTGGCCCTCCACTTAGTTAATTTCTATATTTATGTATATTTGAATGTGTACAAAGATTGATTTAGGTGTGTAATGATTGCTGGAATTGTGATTTGGTGTTACTTTGAATGAATTGGTTAAATGTGAAAAGAGAGAGTTACGCTTAGAGAAATTTTGTCTTAGGTTCTCGATTCACTCAAACCAAACCTATTATTTTGGCTATAACTTAGCCTATAGACCTTGAAATTGAGTGATTCCAATTGGAAATGTAATTGAAGACATATAACTAAACTTCTATAGAAGAGAGTTGGACCTAATTCTGGCTTTATGATATTGGAAATTGAGATAAAAAAAATGATGACCTGATGCTGGCCCTATATTGGAGTAACTTGTGATCTATGGTACTTATCTTATGACTTAGGAGTCCAAATGGCTTGATCTTTGATTATATGGAAATTAGAGACAAAGGGAAAAATGTTTAGAAGACCTCAAAGCCTAATTTGAATTTTTTCTATATGAAAATTACGGAATAAGTGGAGACTTTCATATGATTTGCATTTGGACTAATTTGTTTGCCTATTTTTATACCCACCATGTGCTTAACCCATTTTGCACTATTTTGAGTGCTTTGCTTCCTTTTTTCTTTCATTGAACCATATCAGAAGCTTTTCTAATGTTTATGCAAGTTTGTAAACACCTAGAAATAAATGAAATATGACTTACCATATTTGAATGGGGGTGATTAAATAGTGAAATTTAAGATTGAACATAATGCATGCTAAAGGAAATCTATATATTCTTATAGTGATTCCATTTCTGAAATAGATTCCAACATGGTAGAGCAAAATAATGATCGTATTCTTAAGCAGTTGGTTGCTCTTGATCTCAACCATCAACCTTTGTGTATTATTTTCCCTACAATTGATAGTGCTTTTGAGCTTAAATCTGGTCTAATTCATCTTTTGTTTACTTTTTGTGGTATGCTAGATGAAGATCCTCATAAGCACCTCAAGGAGTTCCATATAGTCTATTCCAACATAAAGTCAGTTAGGATGTAAGAAGAGTAGATTAAGTTCAGGCGATTCCCATTCTCATTGGGGGACACTACTAAGGATTGACTTTACTACTTATCCTCTTGATCAATCACTACTTGGGATGAGATGAAAATAATTTTTATGGAGAAGTACTTCCCTACCTCTTGAGCTATGAATATTAAGAAGGAAATACGTGCAATTAGACAACACCATAGGGAGACATTATATAAGTACTGGGAGCATTTCAAGAGGTTGTGTTCTAGCTGCCCTTACCATCAAATCAATGAACAACTTATGATCTAATACTTCTATGAGGGGCTTCTACCACAAGAAAGAAGTATGATAGATGCAACAAGTGGAGGTGCATTGGTAGATAAGACACCTATTGAGGTCAAAAATCTAATTTTCAACATAGTTGCTAACTCTTAATAATTCAACATTTGAGAGGACCCCAGACCTTTAAGAATCAGTGAAGCTAATACTGTCACATTGGAGCAACAAATAACTAGGTTGACATCTCTAGTGAGACAAATGGCCACAAATGGTGCTTAACAAGTGAAAACATGTGGAATTTACACAATGGTAGGACATTCAACTGATATGTGCCGAACCTTACAAGAGACATTCATAAAACAAGTAAATGCTTTTGGAAGTTTTTCAGGTCAACCACAAAATAAGTATGATCTTATCCGTAATAGCCTAGACCTCCTGCCCACAGATAGTCCGTTTTGGGTTGCCTCTAGGGCCAAACCCCTCACTTTTTTATTCTTTCCACCCTTAGAAAAACGAGTCTATGGCGGAAGGGTATCCATATCCTTATAAGGCATACTTCGTTCCCCTATCTAGCTGATGTGGGATCTCATCATTCACCCCCCTTAGGGCCCAATATCCTATGTTGGCACATCGAGTCGGAAACTGGCTTTGATATCGTTTGTAATAGCTCAAACCACCCACCCACAGATATTGTCCACTTTAGGTTGCCCCTTAGGCCAAACCCCTCATAGTTTTACTCTTCCCATCCTTAGGGAAACACATCTTGTAGGAGAGAGGTATCTATACCCTTACAAGGCATACTTCATTTTCCTCTCCAACCGATGTGAGATCTCACATTAGCTACCCCTATGCACACAATTTAGGATGGAAGAATCCTCTCTTTAACAATTATAAACAATAAGGACAACAACAAAGCTCCCACCAATAATCATATCAAAGATAAGCTCAACCATTAAGCTTTGGACCTTTATTGGATGACATGATGAAAACATTAGCTCAGAATACCACCTAGATTCAAAATAGTACTCCACAATTCCTAACAAAAAATAGCTAGCCTTCAAAATATGGAGAATCAATCAAGTCATATAGTTATTGTTGTTAGCGATCGGAAAACTTCCATCTTAAATGATTGTAAACCCAAAAGAGAATGCAAGTCTTATCACCCTAAGAAGTGGTACAGAAACTAAGGCGTCACATAAGACTCCTGTTATTAAAGATGATGAACAAATTAAAAAGGAACTTGAAATGTCTCCAAAAGAAGCTGAAATGGGAACTCAGGTAAATTTTCAGCCTCCTGAGATTAAAAATTTTACTTATACTTTGCCTCCCTTTCCTAGTAAGTTTGCAAAATCAAGAAAGCAGAGTAAGATAAGCAAATTTTGGAAATGTTTAAAAAAGTATAGATAAGCATACCTCTAATTGATGCCATAAAACTAGTTCTAGGATATGCCAAATTGCTTAAGGAATATGCAGGTCCAAAAGGAAATTGAGAGGAGATAAGAAATTAAGTGTGGAGGAAAATATGTATGCAGTCATTCAGAGAAAACTTCAACCAAAGTGTGAAGATCTAGGTACGTTTATAATTCCCTGCAAAATAGGTGATACTAGAATTTAAAAGCAATGTTAGATCTAGGAGCTTCAATTAATGTTATTCCATACTCCATTTACACTTTTTCGAATATGGGGTTTTTGAAAAAATGTTTCATAATTCAATTGGTAGATAGATCTAATGCTTATCCTGAAGGGGTTATAGAGGAAGTCTTAGTCCAGGTTAAAGAATTAGGTTTTCCATTGAACATGGAGGAAGAAGCTTCGTATAATTCTAAACTAATCCTTCTGGGTTGATCATTCTTGAAAACATTAAAGACAAAGATTGACATAGATATAGGAACATTGACTATGGAGTTTGATGGTGAAAAAGTTTTCATTAATATTTTTAAAGTAATGAGATACCTAGTGATGTTCATTCTATTTTATCGATCGATGTCATTGATTTCTTGTCTTAAGAAGTTGAAGGAAAAGATGAGTTAGAAATCATTCTTTTCGTGAGTTTAGAGGGAAACTTTGCACAAAATTCTAACTTATTCATTACAGATGAGATAGAAGAAATCGTGTTAGCATTGCAATCACTACAACTAATGTCAAAAAGGTATGTACTTCTAAATGTTGAACTACCAATATCTCATATGAAATCTCTACCTTCGATTGAGCAATCACTTCTAATTAACTAAAACAATTACTGGAACACTTGAAATATGTATTTTTGGGATAAGGGGAAACACTTCCAATAATTATAGCAAGGAACTTAAGGAAGCTTTAAGAATAAAAGCTCATTCGAGTGCTTAAAGATGACATCACAACTATAGAATGGACCATAGCTGACATTAAGGGTATTAACCCTTCAACAAACATGTGCTGAATTCTTTTGGAAAAAGAATCCAAACCATCAAGAGAATCATAAAGAAGATTGAATCCTCCATTGATGGAAGTGGTAAAGACAGAGATCTTGAAGTTACTTGATGTTGTTATTATATATCCAATTTTGGATAGTAAATGGGTAAGTCCAGTCCAAGTGGTATTGAAGAAGTCTGGAATTGCAATGGTGAAAAATGAGAATAATGAGTGTGCCCCTACAAAAATTCAAAATGGATGGTGAGTATGCATTAATTACAGGAAGTTAAATGTTACTACATGCAAGGATCATTTTTCAATCCCATTCATAAATCAAATACTTGAAAGATTTACTAGATGATCTCATTATTGTTTTCTTAATAGGTATTTAGGCTATAACAAAATTGTGATAAGTGTATTTACCTACAAAAGAATGTTGTTTGGACTTTGCAATGCCCTAGCCACATTTCAAAGATGCATTGTAAGTATTTTCTCCGATATGTTAAACAGATTATTGAGGTCTTTATAGATGATTTAACTATTTATAGGGGTTCATTTGATGCATACTTAAATAATCTAAATTGCGTACTTGAATGATGCATTGAAACAAATCTTGTTCTAAATTTTAAAAAATGTCATTTTATGGCTGAGTAAAGGATAGTTTTGGGACATGTAATCTCATTCGGAGGGATTGAGGTCAATAAAGCTAAGGTAGAAATTATGTGAAACTTTCCCTATCCTATAAATGTACATGAAGTTTGTTCTTTTCTTATCCATGCAAGTTTTTATCGTATGTTTATCAACGACTTCAGTAATATCGTAACAAATCTCTGTGGTTTGTTACAAAAGGATGTGCCCTTTGAATTTGATGAGGAAAGTAAGGAAGTATTTGACATGTTGAAAGAACTTTTAACTTCAAAACCAATCATTCAAACACCTAATTGGAGTTAACCATTTGAGATTATGTGTAGTAATTTTGCTATGGGTGTGATCTTTAGTAAAAAATGTGGTTTTTTACTACACTTCAAGAACTCTCAATCCAACATAATGCAACTACTCCTCCATAGAAAAAGAGTTTTCAGCTATTTTGTTTTCTTTGGATAAATTTAGAGCTTACTTGTTTGGTTCTAAAGTAATTATATATTCTGATCATACAACATTAAGGTATCTTTTATTAAAGAAGAAAGTGAAGCCAAGACTCGTTAGATGGATTCTTCTACTCCAAGAGTTTGATTTTGAGATCAAAGATAAGAAAGGTGTAGAGAACTCAGTCATGGACCACTTAAGTCGAGTTGTGAAGGAAGAGGATTTAATACCATTACAAGAGCTATTTTTGGATGAGCAATTGCTAATGCTTCAAGGTAAGGTTCCATGGTATGCTAATATTGTAAACTATCTAGTGAACTATGAGATACCTAATGATTTGAGTAAAGCTAGACAAAACATAATAAAGAGTGATTCAAAATATTATAGTTGGGATGACCCTCAATTATAGAAGTGTTGTTCTGACTAGGTAATTAGGAGATATGTGCCTGAACATGAATGTGAATCTATTTTGAAAATTTTCCATGCGTATGTTTATGGTGATCATTTTAGGCCTAAAAGAACTGTTAGGAAAATAATTGAATGTGATTTTTATTGGCTAAATATATTTTAAGATTCCTTTATGTTTTGCAAAGCATGTAAACAATGCCATAAACAAGTTAATTTATCATATAAAGACCAAATGCCTTTATCTCCAATCCTTACATATGAAATTTTTATGTACAAGGCATCAAATTTATAGGACCATTTCCTTCTTCTTTTAGTTTTGTTTACATTTTATTGGTTGTGGATTATGTTTCTAAATGGATGGAAGCTAAAACCATCAGGACTGATGATTTTAAAGTTGTAGCAAAATTTGTCAAGTCTAACATTTTTTAACATTTTTGTTAGGTTTGGAATTCCGCGAGCATTAATTACCAATAGGGGTACTCATTTTTGCAATAGATTGGTGAGAAATCTTTTGAGGAAGTACCATATCACTCACAAGGTGTCTACAGCTTACCATCCCCAAACAAATGGGCAAGCCAAAGTGTCAAATATAGGAATCAAGTCAATCCTTGAGGAATGGTGAGTCTAAATCGTAAAGATTAGAGCCAATGACTTGATGATGCTCTTTGGGCATATAAAACTGCGTACAAGACATCGATCGGCATTACTCCATGTCGACTTATTTACAAAAAACATGTCATCTTTTAGTGGAAATTGAGCACAAAGCTTCTTAGTAATTAAGAAATGCAATATGAAAATGGACATGGTGGGTGAATAACAAAATTGCATCTATAAGAATTGGAAGAGCTTAAGCTTGATTCATGTAAGAATGTAGAAATTTACAAAGAAAAGAGGAATTTATTTTATGATAAGATGATTGTTAGGAAGAATTTCGTTTTTGGACAAAAAATTCTTCTCTACTGTTCATGGCTTAAGCTTTTCCTAAGTAAATTACGTTCCTATTGGATTGGACATTTTGTTGTTACTAATGGTTTTCGTATGGTGCAATTGAAATTGAAATCTTACAGACAAACAAGAAATTCAAGGTCAACGATTGTCAATTGAAACCCTTCTATGAAGGATTCCAAATGGAAAATATGGAAGTGATAGGGTTAAAAGAAACCCTTATTATAAAGATTGAGCAATATAGAGTTGAGCCAATAACGGTAAACAAAGGCGCTACTTGGGAGGCAATCCAACGAAAGTTCTACAGATCTAAAAATCATCAAAATACTGAAGCATGTTCAGAAAAATAATCAATTCCTACTCTTCCAATTTATACCCTTACTTTTGTTTAATCCATCCCTTTCAAATCAACAGCAAAAGCTATGACCTTCAATGTAGACGCAAAAAGAAAAGTGTTAGGAATTTAAGGGTTCAAAAATCACTTCATTTGGAGGTCGGACAAACAAATTATGGCCGAATGAAGCAAACAAGATTTGGTTCTCATTCATGTTGAACTTGTCTCGGGACAAATGGCATAACTCTCACTAGAGATGTTGGATTAAGATCATCTGAGAATGATTTCAAAGATAAATTTGAAATATGCAACTTTAAAGAAGACCTTGAGGTCAGATTTTTACCATATAAAGAGTCAAAATGGATCAGACGATAGGATTAGACGAAGCCAAAGGAAAAAAGCAGACGAATGGAAAAATACAAAAGAAGTGGAAAAATTGCTATAACTTTTCTTACAGATATCGTATTAAGATGTTCTTTATATGGTTCGAAAGAAGACTTCAAAATTTACGACTTTCCTAAAAACATTAAAGACAGATTCTATCTTTTAAAGGATCAAAAATGGAATAGAAGATGTAAGAGGAACAGTAACCCATAAGAAGTTTATGAACATTAACACAGAAGATGTTTTACAATTGGCATAACTTTCTCTACAGATATCGGATTTAGGTGTTTTTTAGATGGTTTAAAAAAGCTACAATTTTCATGAAGACTTTGAAGACAAATTTTATCTTCTAAAGGATCAAAAATGAAATAGAAGATAGTTACAAAAGAAGCAAAAAGACAGAAGGAGCAAAAAAACAAAAGATAACAAAACACAGAAGAAACGAAAGACAAAAGAAGCAAAAGGTAGAAAATAACAAAACACAGAAGAAACGAAATACAAAAGAAGCGAAAGGCAAAAGATAGCAAAACACAGAAGAAATGAAAAGTGTAAAGAGTAAAACACAGAAGAAGACACATCAGTAAAACACAAAAGAAGACAGGTCAACAAAACGCAGAAGAAGACGCGTCTGCAAAACACAGAAGAAGACACATCAGTAAAAGACAGAAGAAGCAAAAGACAAAAGAAACGAAAAAACAAAAAAAGCAAAACATAAAAGAAGCAAAAAGTAGAAGGAGCAAAACACAGAAGAAGACACATCAGTAAAACACAGAAGAAGATGCGTCAGCAAAACACAGAAGAAGACGCGTCAATAAAAGACAGAAGAAGTAGAAAGACAAAAGAAACGAAAAGACAAAAGAAACAAAACACAGAAGAAGCAAAAAGACATATAAAGCAAAAAGCTAGAAGAAGCGAAAAGACAGAAGAAGCAAAACATAAAAGAAGCGAAAGGTAGAAGAAGCAAAAGACAGAAAAAGCAAAACACAGAAGAAGTAAAAAATAGAATAAGCAAAACATAGAAGATATAAAACATAGAAGAATCGAAAAGGCAGAAGAAACAAAAGATAGAAGAAACAAAACATAAACAAAGCAAAACACAGAAGAAGATGACGTCATCACAAAGAAAATACAAAAGAAGATGACATCATCATAAAATAAGCAAAAAGGGAGAAGAAACAAAGCACACACAAAGCAAAACACAAAAGAAGATGATGTCATCATAAAGAAAACACAGAAGGAGATGATGTCATCACAAAAGAAGCAAAAAGGTAGAAGAAGTAAAACATAGACGATGCAAAATACTGAAGAAGAGGATGTCGTCATTGAAGAAACACAGAAAGAGATGATGTCATCATTGAAGAAGCAAAAAGGTAGAAGATACACCTCCTCTCTTGCTCATCTTCCCTTATAAGGGCCATGACCTTCAACTCAGACGTCCAAAATTTCCATGTTAAATATCGTTGGAAAGGTAAAAGAAAGACTTACAACGTTCTAGAAGACATATTTACTCTAATCTAGTATAAATTGATCCAAAATTTTCCTTGAATTCAAAACAAAAATTTACACTCATCCAATATACTGTACCTGTTGGGACCCGATCCGAAAACCGAATCCCAACTGGAGGAACAGAAAACGAATATGAAACGAGAGCAAAATCGAAAGAAAGGAACATATGGTGGACGAACGAAACGGAAATCACAACGCGGAAGCAAAATCATAAGCGAAGAATGGTATTTTCAACACGAAAGCAAATCCAATCTTAATGCGGAAGAATTGGAAGCAAATCAAAAATGAAGCAAACATCGGATCAAATCGAATCGAAACCAATTTCCGACATCCGTGAACAAATCTTTTAGGAATCACTATCGTGTTGGAAAACTTAGACTTAAACTGTCCAAAATATGGTATAAATTTTTCGTTTTCTTTTCTCTCTTTTCTCATTCCTCAATCCAAATACATTCACATACAATCGCACTATCCCATGTCCAATACACGTTCATTCACATTTTTCCATATACAAATCATGCTTATATCTCAATTGAGCATACAAAATTTATATAACATATCCATGTGCAATACCATAACTCAATAGCCTCCTCAAAATCTCATAATTCAATTACAATTTATACACCATTTCATAAATCAAAGCTTTATACAAATCATAGTGGCATTTT